>APFE030319710.1:0-22078 GCA_000404065.3 Pinus taeda
TTTTTGATGGGACAAACTTCATATATTGGAAGGTAAGAGTAACTGCCTATCTTCAATCTCTTGGTACAGAAGTCTGGGATATCATAGATACAGGGTATACTTTTCCATCAGCAACTCCTATAGATCTGGCTGAGAAGAAGAAATATGAAACAAATGAAAAGGTAGTCAATACTCTATTAGGATGTTTATCTCAATTCGAATTTGTCAAGGTTATGCAGTATAAATCCGCAAAAGAAATATGGGACAAGATTGTACTGAGCTATGAAGGAGATGATCAGGTAAAACGAGCAAAACTTCAAACCCTTAAAATTCAGTATGAAAATCTCTCCCTTCGCTGAAGCACTTATGGCCAAATTAGGTTGGCTTCTCCTGAAGCACAAAATCCTATGGACAGATGTGGTTATCTATAAATATATCTGGCCTCACAATATTATGGAATAGGTTTGGCTACCTGCTTGGAACAAACAAGGAATATCAATGATCTAGAAAGCTGTCACACATACTCTTCCCATTATTAGAAGCGGACTCACTTGGCGTATTGGCAATGGTACGATTGTCCACATAGGGACAGATCCATGCATCGGTTGCGGAAACCTATACAATCTTCCTCTAGAACTGACATACTACCTAAAACACAAAGGAGTGACTTCCATTGCCGAGGACCGATTGAATACATCCATCTATCAACAAGATTGACTATCTGCTAAAGATATTGGTATACCAGATCAGTGGAATATGGAGTGGAGGTAATTCACTGATACCTTAAAAGAATCTCATGTGAGGTTTAGGGACGATGAGGATGAACTAACTTGGGCTCCTGTGGTGAGGAGGTCATATACACCAAAAGACGGTTATCCTATCATTCATGCTGCCCATAAACCCATCTCACTGGAAAGCTGGTGGTTTTTGTTATGGAAGCTAAAAAGCCCACCACGCACTCGTCTCTTGATGTGGAACATCATCATGGACAAGACTCCATCTGGTACAAATCTTAGAAAATTCTCCTTCCAGGGTCCATCCTGTTGTGTACTATGTCGAAAGGGAGGAGGAATCGAACAATCACTTGTTCCTATCTTGCACCATCACTCAACAGCTCTCGGAACAAGTGCTACTCGTGCTAAATATAAATCAACGATGGGATGGGGATAGTATATCGAATGGATAAAATAATTGGTGGATCGAAGCACCCACCATGAAAGCTCGTAATCTCCCATTAATCATGTTTTGGAATATATGGATCTGCAGAAATAACATCATTTTTCACAACAAACACATTAGATGGCCTCTCATTATCTTGAAAATATGCAACAATTACAATGAAATTCCAGATGATGAATAGGCTACCACGATTCATACAATCATCCCGGAGGTCAATGATCAAGATCACCCATGGACCTACTTTGACGGCTCCGCACAAGAACAGGGGTGTGGAGGGGGCATTATACTACAACTATCTGAGACATATATTTTATGTATTTGTATGGGTTTGGGTGCTGAAAAAAACAATTTCGCTGAGCTCCTATCGCTTCAACATCTTTTATACTTTACATTAAACCAAAACTGTTAACAATTACAAGTCTTTGGGGACTCTAAGATTGTCATAAATTGGTTCAATTGCATTACTCCATGCCATGTTCATACACTCAGGAACATATTGGATGATGCATTGTTTTTAAAAACTCATTTTGATCAGATTTCATGTTCTCATATTTACAGGGAGCACAAAAAACTTGCGGATCAACTTTCTAAAGAGGCAACGCACCATCCTTGAGGGGAATCACTGATTCAGGAGGAAAGACAGGGACAGGCCTACTAGTTCTACCACAGGCCATATATTGAACAGGATTTGCAAAGTCTTGATAGGCCCTAACTTATCATAGTTTATTTTGAGACAATTGAACAATGACTCATAGACTGTGAATTTTTTGGTAACATATATGTATATGCATACAGACACATGATGGTACACCCACTTCTGGGATTTTATTGTACAGACTACCACAAACTTTTATGCTTATAGATGACTTTGGTCACTAGTTCTGCATATGCCAATGGCATCTACAACATGTAATTTTCCACTATAATGAAAATTACGATTTTTCCCCAGAAAAGTATATTAATAAAATATGAATTTTACTTTACAACTTTTGATTTAAATTAGTTTTTAAAACTTACCACATTAAAGTTAAATTAATCTATTTATTTATGAAAAAAAAATAAAATAATAATAAATATTTATATAATGATAATAATAAATAATTTTGATAATATATTTGTCAATTTTTATTTAATAATAATAATAATTTAATAAAATTTATTAATAATATGAAAAAAATATTACCATATTAATAAATAATAAATATTTCTATAACCACTTTAAAATTGAGGAGGTTGAATATAGGTTTTATTTATTTATTTATGAAATAAAAAATTTCTTTTTTATAAAATAATAATATTAGTATTTAAAATGAGGAGATTGATATCGTGGAAACCCAAAACCATCAAATGGTGACCACCATGCCTCCCGCAAATTGTGACACCTGAAATCTATTCCTCATTTCTTCCAACAAAACTCCCTATCTACCCACATAACCGACCCTATCGATAACCACCCATAAATGAAAATTAAAATAAAAATTAAAAAAGCATAAAACAATGAATATGGATATTATTGTATAATAATTTACAATTTTTTTATATTAATCTTCTAAAAATACTATTATGCAAAAAAAAAAATTATAAATAAATTTTTAATATATTAAATATTAATCATAACATTTAATCAAATATGAAATTTACTTTAAACTTAAGGTTTAAATGGGTTTTTTAAAAAACTTACCACATTAAAGTTAAATGAATTTTTATCCCACTTTTTTTTTCTCGGTAAAAGTTTAATCTATTAAGGGAAAATATAGTACAATGAGAAATTACAGCCAAAAAAAGCAGGAACAAGGGCAGCCGGAAAGGATGATCCATCCACCTCGGCCCCTAGAAGAGAAGACAAGACAGACACGGGAACTAAACATGAAGAGACAAGAGGAGCATAGAAGCAGAGCAGAACAGAGGAATCTACCCAACATGGTTGGAATTAGCTATATGACACTTTTTCTCTTTCTTTTTGCCGACTTTAACCCATTCAGGAGAGCATTGCTGGTGAGGCGAGATCTGCAAGCTGAGCTGGGCAGAAGGAGAAGTCTCCTTGTCTGAATCCGATGGAGAAGATTCATGAACCCTTTTCTGTGAGATTGGCTGAACAACCAAGTCCTCTGGCTCTGCCTGGGGCGGATTCTGTGCTTGATTTGCTTCCATATCTTCCGCGGTTTCTTCCTCATCATCCGTGCTGAAATCAAAGTCGTCCATGGGGGGAGGGGGGTGAGGCTTCCAGCTCTTAGATTTCTGCTTCGGATTGGCTTTCTTTTTGTGTGCCGGCATCGCTGGACAGGAGCTTTGAAGGTGCCCTGTGTGATGGCAGTTCCGGCAACAAAACACTGTATTCTCGTAGTCCAGGGCCTGAGTCCAATGAAAGTCTCCTATTTTGAGATTGATCTGGTCAGGGAGACCTTTGCTCATGTCTATTTCCACACAGATTCTGGCATAGGTATAGAGGCCCAGTTCCCCTCTTGAGACGTCTGTATCAAGGAGGCGGCCTAGAGCCTTGCCAATTCCTTGGAAAACCGCAAAATGCCATAGATGCGCTGGGAGATTGGGGATTCGGACCCAGATGGGGAGCTTGGTTATGACTGCTGTAGCTGGATCGAAATCTGGGAACCATGGAGTGAGAAATAATCCTGCTGAGTCCCAGAACCAGGGACCAGCAGTAAGGGCTTTTTGGTAGTCCTCATCGAAGGCGAACACTACAATGAAGAAGCCCTTTGAACATAACAGAATCTTGCAGTTGTTGGTCCAGTTGGAGTGGACCCATTGGTAGAGATCTGCTGTACGCGGCCAGAGCCCATTAAACCTGCAAATAATGGCGTGCTCTGCAAACTTTTGGGTTTGGTCATCTAGCGATGGATGCATTATTTCAATGGTGGGGGTTTCCTCCAGTTTGTCCACCAGAAAAGGTTTGGGAGCCTGAACTGGTGGAGCTGTCTTTTCAGGCTTCTTAGCATGGACTGCATCTTTATATGAAAATGCCTTGGCTGTGGATGACTCTCCTGCAGCTCCTCCTCTCAAACGGAGGGTTAAAATAATGGTAGCATCTTTCTTAATGCCGTAAAAAGAAATAGGATAGCAATCTTCAAGTTGTTTACCTTTATGGAGAAGCCTTTGAGCTGCAGAGGGGATCCCCAATTTGATGTTCAGAGTAAGCTTGATACTCTGCACTAGATCCGTCCGGCTTACCCATTATAACATGGTTTTGCCTGTAATGAGCTTGATTTGTATCTGGAACGAGGAAGAAAAGTCTGAAAGCCTCTTTTCCTTGCAGATCTGTGAAGAGAGGAGGCATACGCGTTGGTTGATTTTCGTTTCCTGGATCTGCCTCACGCGCAAAAGAGGCCAACAGCCATCCGGAACAAACCCTTCCTTCCCTAAAGCCTCAATCCGAGGAGAAGCAGCTAAGGGTTGTGCGTGGTCGACCTTGGCCGCTGCTCCGGCCTTCTGAAGAGGGCCACCTAAGCCAGATAAGGAATCAGGGTGCTGAAGCCAGACTACTCCAGAGCCCACTGCAAAGAGATCGGCGTGAGCATCCGTGTCCGCGGCGCCGGCTATCTTGGACAGGATGTCTGGCGAATTTGCAAAGAGGAGAAAGACCTTTAACTTGTGCATAAAGTTCTCGTAACCTTCCTCAGCAGGGGCGCTCAGAAAACCGATGGCGGCCGAGGGCATGGAGCCGGCAAATCTAGGGTTCGTCCACGGGGAAATGGGGTACCAACGCTGCACAGGAATGAGGAAAGTGAGAGTTTTGCCAGAGCCAGTCTTTGCAGCGCCGAGGACGTCTCGGCCGCAGAGGGCATGAGGCAGAACAACCCTCTGTATGGTAGTCATACGAGTAAAGTTACCATTTCTGAGACCCCTCTTCGTCTTCTCTGAGAGCGGCAACTGATCGAATAGCTTCGCACCGACATACGGGGCAAAGGCACCGTTGATGTCACCGGCGGGAAGTTCTGAAGCGAGAGGGTTTGTGCCGGAGTCGGGCTTGCCGGCTTCGATTCGGGCTTCCAGGGATTCGATCTCTTGCACTACATCATGTCGTTTTTCCTTCCGGGCTGCCGTGGCAAACTTGAACTTTGGGGGCGCCTTTGCATTTTCCTTGCCTTTTTTCTTGCCATTCGGATGCTGCGGGAGTCGATCCATGGTCGTCCAGTCGGGATATTCTCCAGTCCCTCCAGTCAACCTTCATGTTAACCAAGTTAAATTATATATTTATATTATGAAAGAGTAATATTTTTTTATAATAATATAATAGATTTGTAATGATAATAACAATAATTTTTAGAAAATATTTTGTCAAATTTATTTAATAATAATAATAATTTTTGTAAAATTATTAAATAACTAAGGAAAATATTATCATATTAATAATTAATTAAATATTCGATATACTACATTAAATTAAATTAATATATTTTATTTATTTATTTATGAAATAAATAAATATATAATTTTTTATAGAATAATAATAATAGTATTTAAAATACCCGGATGCGGGTGTTCAGCCTGGCAATTAAAGCGCTTACCATGTAGACACGCGCAAGCACATGCAGGCAGGTGGCTCATAGGCAAACTGGGATAGACTCAAGAGCAAATGTGATGGGTATTGAATGCCATTCAATACACCTGCAAGTTGACGGTACACAGGGCGCGGGAGGCAGCAACTCTTACCAAGGAAGCATGGAGAAACGCAGGCAGAGTTTATACAGAACGTTGGCGCTCATTGTGCTGGTTGAGGCAGAAGAATGCGAGGATATTGACCCTGAGAGTGATACCGGCGAAAGCTTAGGGAGGTTGGCCCTGCTACAAAGGGCAAAAACACTTATAGTGCCGCCCTCTGAGTGCACCAGCTGGGGGATATCGTATCATGGGCAATTCCCCACAATAGCAGAGATTAATACAGTGAATTGGGGTAGTTCCCAGGGCGGAATTCAGGTCTTTCAGCAGGGACTGGAGCGCAAGAGTGAGGGGTGGACATCTAAAACTGGTGGCAGCACTCTCTTCACTGAGAATCTGGGAAATTCTCCAAACTCGGTTCCTAATCTGTGGCGGGGAAGAGCAACTGGATTGCAGCACATTTGGAAAATGCCGCCCCGTTTCAGAGCCACTCCACGCAGAGGTCGTCACTCTGGGAACAGGGGTGGCACGGGAGGCAGGGGAAGGTCGTCTCCTCAGAGAATTGAGCCGATATCTACGGCATACCCTGATCCCCATGTCTCGGAGGACTCGGACAATTCACTGGAGAATTCTGTCCAAACGGCGAAGTTCCGCTTCAAAAGTAGGCTTGACAAACCTACAGTCATGGCCCTTGTCACAGTGATCTTCTCCGAGGAGGAGGAAAATCACAGTAGCCTTGGCAATTCAGTGAATTCAGAGGGGGAGCGCTCTCCGACCCCTCTGGAAGACACATTGAGGGAGGATAACACCTCCAGCGACCAGTCAGATTCCACGGGCCTGCTACAACCCCCCAGCGTGACGACAGCCCCAGCACCAGTGGAGGAGCGTCAACCAAGCCATCAGCAGTCAGGCACTGAGAAGCAAGATAAGGGCAAAGCTGCAATGCAGCAGGATGAAGCCCAGACAAGCCAAGTCAAGAAATGGCCGGACCATTTCCACCGCAATCGGTTGATTCCCAAGCTTCCCCCAGGAATGAAGGACACCGATGTGCAAGATGGGCTAATGATCGATTGGCTTCCTGAATCGGATGAGGATGACGGCAATGGAGGTGACGCACCAGGCTAAGGACCACTCGGCGGAGGACGTCACCAGGCAGGCCTCTGGTTTTTTGAGTCTATATGTCTACTTTCAGTTTACTTGTTCTGCGTCTTTTATGTCTGTTCAATGTCAAAATTCTCAGTTCAACGACCCACTGTAGGCCAGCTATCGATGGCTATGGGTTTTTTGGTCCGATGTAGCTATGTCAAGTCCATGCTCTTAGTTGTCTATTTTTGCTTATCTGCTCTGATTTCCAAATCGACTCAGAATGTAAGAGCAATAAAATCGCTTAGTTTTGAAAAGATCTCCTGGAAGAGAGAGCTTCAAGACTCTCTCAGAGGCAATGCCTCTTTGTAAATAATTTTTCTCTCTTTTTAATTCAATAGTTCAGTCTTTACACACAAAAAAATAATAGTATTTAAAATGACGAGGCTAATATCATTCAAACCCAAAACCATTAAATGGTGACCACCATGCCTCCCCCAAATTGTGACACTTGTTATCTATTCTGCATTTCTTCCAATGAAACTTCCTATGTGCCCACATAACCACCCCATTGGAGAAAATAAATTATAAAATTAAAAAGGTATTAATAAAAATGTAATATGGAAATTATTTATATATTTTTTATTAATTATATTAAAAATATTTAATATCAAAAATATTATTTATCAAAAAATTAATATATAAATATTAATATAATATATAAATAATAAGAATATTTAAAAATTTAGATTTAATTAGTTCAAACTAACGCATAAAGAAAATATATATTTAACTTAGTATGAAAAGGAAAAATCTTCCTATATAATAAAAATATTCAATTTATTTAATAAGAAAAATAAAAAATAAATGTTTTAACAAATTTATAAATAATATGGAATAAATATTTATCATATAATATTAATTAAATATTAATACCACATAAAATTAAATAATATATTGTTATATTATTAATGAAATAAAAAAATTTTATTTATAAAATAAAAAATAATATAATTATGAGATAATAATAAATAATTTTATAATAATAATTTGTCATCCTATTAATAAATAATAATACAAAAGAAAATAAAATTTATAAAATTATAAATAATAATGGAATAAATATTTATCATATTAATAATTAATTAAATATTTATAATGATAATAATTAAATAATTTAATAATAATAATAATAGAGCCCTCAAGGAAGAGGATGCCTTAGCAGCGCGGCGACTGAGCAGCACACGCAGCCAGAGCTCTGCAGATCGGCCCAACTCAGCAGCGTTCTGGGCCTTGGCCCCAGCGATGGCCCCTCCAGACTCTTCTCAAGAGGATCCTGAGAAAGCTTTCTCAGATCTGGTAAAATCTCTCCCTCCTCTGCGCCCCAGACCTGCAATCTCGAAATTCATAAAGAAACATGACATTCTTCAGGAATTCCAGCTTCCCCTAACTCTTCCTCGCACGGTAGCTCTCTCTCTGGTTGAGAAAGGACTTATTGGACAATTTACTGGATTATCGCCATTAGCAAGAACTGTGCAAAGAAGGGTAGAACGCAACTGGTCTGACAAGATTCTGGGAAAAATATCAATAAGATTTTGTGGGAAACGCTATTACACATTTCATTTTGAATCCAAAGCAGACAAGGATCTAATCTTCAGAAACGGGCCTTACTTCATGGATTCTAGAGGTCTTTATCTCAATAAATGGAAACCTGATTTTAATCCGGAGCTGGAAATCCCCAATGTTGTTCCAGTTTGGGTTCGCCTTCCCCATCTTCCGCTACATTGCTGGGGAGACGAATCGATTAAGGCAATAGGGAACGCGGTTGCCAAATACATTGGTAGAAGTGAACCCAAGGACAATATGCAAGCTTGTGCAAGGATCTGTGTTGAGGTGGATCTAGGAAAAGGACTACCTGAAGCTATAAAGTTAAAAGTGGACGACTGGAGTCACATTCAGCAGTTGGATTACGAGCAGATCCCATTCAAGTGTAAGGTATGTCATGAATATGGGAACTTTGCTAATAGATGCACTAAGATTACTAATATTGAGAATGAAGAGCACGACGGACATTGGGAGCCTGTAAAAAAAAAGAAATCTATCCCCCCTTCTAAACCTGCCCCAAACTCTGACATCCCTGGATCCTCCATCCAGCGTCCCCCTTCCCCTCTGGCCTCTCCCAAGATCCGCCAATCCCCTCCTCCTCCAACCCCTTTCTTATCCTATCCTCTGAAGATCCCTTGCCTGATAATCCCGCCTCTGAGCCCTCTGAACCCCTTCAGCATCCGATCTCCTCTTCTCAGCCCTCCCTTAAGGCACCTCCTTCAAGAACAACCAGAAGTTCCTCAAAAGAACATGGAGCTACAAGTGATACATATAAGAAACCAGGTCCCGACAGAAAATCGGCCAAGCAGCACAGAGATGAGAATGCCTAGAAGGACATAGCTATGGGCTTTCAAACTCCAATGGAATCCTTCATCATTGGACATCACGAGAAAGAGGCGACAGGAAAAGATCATGAGAGGCGAGCACCTCTTCGCACACCTAATGCATCATGATGAAAGTTCTTTCATGGAACAGTAGGGGTTTAGGGCACCCCTCTAAAATAGCAGCCCTGAGAGACCTTCTTCACAATGAGAAACCTGAAATAATGCTGATTCAAGAGACAAAACAAGATCAGCAAGAAATGAAAAAGATTATAGATCATCAGAAGCAGTACTTAGGAACTATTAGCAGCTCCAGAGGAGCCTCTGGAGGGATAGTTACCATTTGGGACAGCCATAGATGGATTTGCAACTCCGCCATCATCAACCAAAATTGGATCAGAACCAACCTTGAAAGTAGAACGGGGGATAGAAGTGTAGTCATATACAATGTATATGTACCCAATCACTACAAAGAAAAGGAAATTTGTTGGGATAATTTGAAGGAAAGCATTGAAGGCGAAAGCACCATAAATCTTACAGTTGCTGGAGACTTTAATTTGATTCTGCATGCTAATAAAAAAAGAGGAGGAAATTTTACTCATGGTCCTTTTAGAAACCATCTGGAAGCAATTATACAGGAGAATGAATTGGTGGATACAATTCCAAAAAACCGCAGATACACCTCGAGCAACTGAAGAATAGGAGGTGGCAACATTATGGAGCGCCGTGAGAGATTTCTGGTGAATATATCTTTCCTCTCTACTTTTTCTGTAGGATACACCAACATTCTTAGCACCTCTGCCTCCGATCATTATCCTATTTCCTTAACTCTGGAGTCACATCGACCTCTTGGTCCGATTCCCTTTAAACTTAGCCCGTTATGGACCCGAATTTCTACAGTCAGAGCAATTGTGGAGGCTGTGTGGAGACAACATGTGGAGGGGTCGCCAAGTTTCATATGGGAGACCAAAATAAAGAATGTCAAGAGGGCTCTCAAAGATTGGGCCAGAGATAGCTATCAGGAACCAAAGGAGACAAAAGAAAGTCAAGAAAAATTTAGAAGATGTGCAAACCAATATAGAGGAGCATGGTCTATCGCAACAATACAAAGATAAGGAGAATGCGTTGCATGAGCAGCTAACACATGTCAACAGAGAGGAAGAAATTAAGTGGAGGATTAAATCTAGGCAATTATGGTTACAAGGGGGAGACAAAAACACAGCTTATTTCCACAAACAGGCCACTGTCCGAAAGGTCAGAAATAATGTTAATTCAATCATAGACAATGAAGGGAACAGGTACAACACTCAAGAGGACATAAAGAAGGCTGCTTCCAAACACTATAGGGATCTTCTCACTGAATTCCAAGGAGCAAAAGATTACTTTGATTTGCTTCAGTATTTACCCAAGGGCGTCACCAAGGATTTGAATGATACGCTAAATCGTGAAATTGATGAAGAGGAGATCAAAAGAGCAATCTGGACTCTACAACCAGACAAGGCACCTGGGCCTGACGGATTTCCCATCTGCTTCTATAGGGAATTTTGGAGTCTGATTAAGAAAGATCTAGCAAAGATGCTCAAATGGGTGCAAAGAAAAGGAAAAATGGGAGGATTCACCAACTCCACCTTCCTTGCTCTCATACCTAAAGAGAATAGGCCCACCTCCTTCTCTAGATTTCGGCCCATATCCCTTTGCAACTCTTCTTATAAAATTTTCACAAAAATTTTAGCCATGAGACTCAAGCCTTCTCTTCCCTCTCTGACATCTGAAAATCAAGGTGGCTTTATATCCAATAGACATATCCATGACTCTATTATTTTGGTTCAAGAAGCCATCCACTCAAGCCTATCTAGGCAAGAGAAAGGATTTGTGCTAAAGCTTGATTTAGCAAACGCCTTTGACAGAGTAAGGCATTCCTTCTTATTCGTTGTCTTAAAAAAGATGGGCTTCGATTCTTCTTTCATCAATACTATTGCTGCCTGTATTTCTGGACCATGGATCTCCCCCCTGATCAAGGCCGCCCTTGTGAAGCCTTTCAATCTACCAGGGGCCTCAGACAAGGCTGCCCTCTCTCCCCTTATCTCTTCATTCTCATGGCAGAATCTTTCAGTCAAGCCTTGGATCACAACAGAAGGGTGGGTCTCATAACCGGAATCAAATATGGAAACGGAGTCAGGAACATTAATCATTCTTAGTTCGCAAATGATACACTTCTGATTGGGGGTGCATCGACAACTATTGCAAGGCAATTTAAGAATTTGCTAGATCAATAAATGGGGTACTCAGGAGGGGCAGTAAATTTTCATAAAAGCTATGTCTATGGATGGAATATAGCAAATCAAACGGTACACAACATAGCTAGCATTTTTGGTGTCACATATAAAATGGAATGGGAGCACTTTTCTTACTTAGGCATGCGAGTGAGTTTGGGACCTCTGAAGGCGGAGACCTGGAACGAGATCATTGACAAAGTTAAAAGAAAATTTCAGCAATGGGGGACAATCTGGCTCAATCCGGTAGGCAGACTCATTCTCCTAAAATCCGGTATAAATTCTCTTCCTCTTTATCGCTTTGCTCTATATCAGGCTCCCGCCATTTTCCATCATAATCTGGAAATCGCACTTCGCCATTTTCTCTGGCAAGGGGGAAAGAAAGAAAAGAGCAGGTTCAACTTGGTAAACTGGAAAAATTTTATTCAATCTCAAGACAGAGGGGGTCTCGGAATCAGAGCCCCAAAAATTCTCAACTTAACCTTTGGGGTGAAAATGGTTTGGAGGTTAATAACTGGACCCGCAACTTGGTGGAAAAAGGTGTTGGAGACCAAATACCTCAACTTTCCCAGACAAAAACTTCTTGATTCCAACATGCCTAACGGAGAATCTTCCAAAATCTGGTGACTATGCAAGAAAGCCCTTCATATCCTTAAGCAAAACACTTCGAAGGTTCCTGGGGGGGGGGGGGAAGCATCAACTTTGGTTCAGATAAGATCATGGGACTCCCTCCCTTGAATATGAATGAGGAAGTCGCTCAAATCATTAACTATCTCAACAGCAGAGGCCTTCATAATCTGGACCAAATCTCCAACTGGGCTCCTTGCTCCCACACTTGGACGGGTTGGTCCTTTCCAGACATTCCTACAGCTCTAGAAGCCAACCTCAACTCCCTTAAGAAGCATCTTCATAACAAGGCCCCAATTAAGAAAGATGGAGTGGACAGCTTCCGTTGGGACCCCTCAGGATCTATCTATACTATAAAATCAGGCCATCAATACATCTGCAACAACACCTTCCAGATGCCCCTGTGGAATCATTGGAAAATTGTTTGGCGAACAGAATCCCTTCCAAAGATCAAATTTTTTATATGGCTTCTCCTAAAGGGCAAAATTCTTACAGCAGAGAACTTAATTAAAAGAGGAATCAACGGCCCTTCAAGATGCCCCAATTGCTGCAACGCTGAAGAAACAATGCATCATTTATTTGTAGAGTGTCCCTTTGCCAGTGAATGTTGGAGAAAGTTATCCCCTCTTGGAAACCTAACTTGGAATCCTCAGCATAGCATAGCTGAGACAATTTACATCTGGAAAAAAGCTGCCCTTGGAGAGAAAAAAGGAGCAGTCTGGCGAAAAGAGTTTGGGACACTCTCCCTCATACTCTGCTGTGGCGAATCTAGCTAGCAAGAAACAAAAAAATATTTCAAGATAAAACTCCCAATGTTCGAATAACTTGCATCAAAGCCAAAAGCCTGGCCCAGGAAGCAATTGCAATTAATACCATAGGGAAAATCAAAGCAACAGACTTCACAGTGGAGGAACGAACCTTTATCAGCTATATCTTGGAAAGGCAACATCATATCCAAGGCAGCTTCAAGAAGGACACCCCGAACAAAAAGTAGGGCAGACCATGGGAAATTAGACTACAAGAGCAAGATTTTAAAAGTTGGATACAAAGGAACAACTGCAATTCTCTTTTCTTCGATGGGGCCTCCAAATCAAACCCAGGCATAGCTGGAGCAGGGGGTCTAATACTTAATGAAAATGGGGAACATATTCTCAGCTATGAGTGGAGCTTAGGCAAGGTTACAAATAACAGTGCTGAAGCCTTGGCTTTGTACCAAGGCCTCATTCAATTGTGCAGTCTGGGAATTAAAAGAGCTAAGGTATTTGGGGACTCCTCAATCATCATACGATTAATGATCCATCATCAGAACTCGCCCAACACCATGCTGCAGCAAGTCATTTTACGCAATTGGCTCCTACTCCAGAACTTTGAAGAGATTCAATTTTTCCATGTCCTTCGCAATCTAAATAAGGAGGCGGATGAAAGAGCCAACAAAGCATGCGGAATGCAAGTTGGCACCCTTAGATGTAACTCTTCAGAGGTTAATCAACCTATTCCATGAAGGTTAAAACCAACAGCAGCGTCTCGTTCAGCACCATTGATGAAGCGTGCGAGACAGGTAATATTCGGACCGACAAGAGGACGAACCTCTGCATCTCTGTTGCAGAGCATCAGGTAATTATTTCTTCTTCCTGTAACACTGACAGTCTAAACGCCGACGGCACAAGATCCAGCTGCAGGCTGACTTAGGATTTTTTGCAGATCAGCATTCTCCCTGTGACCTGTCCTTTTCTCATTTGGATTCTCTCCTTGCAGTGTGCTATTTTTACCCCTCCCCTCCATCTCCTTAGCACTCAGTCGTTTTCTCCTTCTTTTGAATCTATGTTGAGCTACCACGTCTTCCGAATCAGGAGTCCCTTCTCCCACTACCGCAAAGTGCCTGGGTACTCAGTCTTCATTCATTCGGTATCGACGAAATTGTCTCAGTTGCGCCTTTACCGCCTCGCTCGTCATAAACTCCCCCAGGTATACCTTTCTCGCAGCGTAATTTGCTCTTATCTTGACATCCTCTGTTACCTCTTGCTCCTCATGTTTACTGTCTCGTCTCTCAGCATTTATAGTGTCCCTTATTTCTCCCTGGCTAGCTCTTTTCTTAGTCATTGGCTAGCCCTCTTTGACCTTCATCATCGCCTACCTGAGCAGTTGCTCCAGCAACGATTAATCAGCTACGTCATCTATCATAAAAACGGCCAGGTTCCCCTGCTGCGCTGCAGTTTTTGTTTTCTCTAGACTTAGAAGAGATGCCGAGTATAGCTGTTAGCGTTGAGGCCAACCTGATTTCTAAGCGAGCTCGGGCCAAAGCCGAAAGGAGGATACCTTTTAAGGAATAACCCTCTACTTTTGAACAAAAATTAGATGCTATCATTAAAGGAATGGATAGACTTGGAGATAGAGTAGAAACAATTGAGAGGAAATCTTCTTGGGATGGCCAACCAAGCAACACTGGAAGAAATCCAAACTTCAGGAAAAATCAAAACTCTAATACTGGAAAGAATGTGCCTGACCCAAACATTAGGCCCCCATTCCAAGAAAATTATGCTGAAGCCTAAACTTTTGATGAACCACCAGAAGACACTCAAATTAAATTAATGGGCCTCAATATTGAACAACAAGTTTTCTTGACCCAAGAGGACCAAGAAGCTCACACTCTTGAAAAATTTCAAATGTAGTCAGGTGAGTCATTTGATTTTAGTGAGGGATATGATTCAGCTATCTATGAAGCCCACAAGAAATACAATCTGAGAAGTAGAAGAATAGATGTCCCCAAAACCAATAAGCAGAAGGATACCAAGTAGCCTAACAAAGCTAAAATCAATAAACCCCTTGTACAAGCCCTTCCTGGAACAGATCCTAACCCAAAAAACCCAATAATTGAAGATGTATTAGACGATCAACAACCTAACAGACAACCTTCCACTTCCATTCCTCCCAAAGGAAATGTGGAAGAACCCCCAACAATTGATTTGCAAGCAACTTCAGCCCATAACACCACTCCTGAAAAAGGAAAAAACACACAAAAGACAATAGAAAAAGAGAATCCCACGGTCCAAAATACAAAAATCCAAACTGAAAAACCTTTTAATCTTGAAATTGAAATAGGCAAATTAAACATAGCCATCCCATTGTTAGAATTGGCTAAACATGATGTCTACAGAGGTAAAATTAGCAGATCACTCCAAATTTCTATGAGAAAAGATTCGGTAAATGTTTTTGATGATTAACCTGAATTAATTTTTGGACCTGAGGTAAATGGAAAAACAGTAGATGGAGGTGTTCCTCCTTTTTATGTAAGTCTGAACATACATGATAAAATACTTCATAATGCCATGTTTGATTCCGGTGCTTCTCATAACTTAATGCCTAAATCTGTAATGGAGAAGTTGGAACTAGATATTACCAGGCCATATAAAGACTTATTCTCTTTTGACTCCAGCCAGGTCAGATGTCTAGGATTGATCAAAGATTTTTCTGTTTCATTAGTTCAATACCCTGCCAAAACCATTTTAATGGACATAGTAGTAGTTGATATTCCACCAAAATATGGCATGTTGTTGTCCAGGTCTTGGGGTGCAAAGCTTCAAAGATCATTACAGTTGGACATGTCCTATGCTACTATTTCAGTATTTGGCCAACCAAAGAAATTGCACCAAGAAACTTTAATGAAATATGTGCTAAGTAGCCAGGAGAAACCCCAGAATTTTCCCATCTACTCCATGCACTCTGACATGGACTCCTTCATTCTCTACAATGCTGAAATTGATCCTCCAACTGATGTCAAGGTTTTAGCATTTGAATAAGAAGAAATTATAAACAAAAAGTGTAGTGTTCAAATTCAAGAAATTTCTGAGAAAAATGATATATCAAACACTCAAGAGAAGCCAGATGAAACTAAAGAACTATATCCTCCTATCAAGCAGATTACTGAGACTCCTGATACTAACTACGAACATGAAACCCTTTGGTACTTAGAATTTGATGGTTCAGTTAACAAACTAGGAGCAGGAGCTGGAATTTGGATGCATAATCTACAAAATGATCATGCAGAAGGTCATGCTTACAGGTTAAACTTTAAATGCACCAATAATATGGCTGAATATGAGGCCTTGCTGCTAGGACTTAAATTGGTCAAAAGTTTAGGGGCAATCAGGATATCAGTTTTGGGAGACTCTGATTTAGTCATTCAACAGATAAAAGGAAACTTCCTCACAATTGATCTCAGACCGAGAGCTTATAGAGGACCAACAATTGACATCCTCAACACATTTCTTGAAACACAACTTGCCAAAATTCCAAGGAAACATAATTTGCATGCTCACAGCTTAGCAACATTCGCCAGCACTTGTAAATTACTGTTTGAACCTAATCATCAATTCACAGCTGAGATTAGACACAGGCCAACCATACCTGATAATGTAAAAACTGGCAAGTGTTTGATAACGATATTCAGATCAACAATTTTTTAACTCTAGAGGAAGAGTTTTCTAGCACAAATATAGACATAGATACTGTTAGCATGATTGATCAAAAGGATAAAATAGAAACATACATTTCAGCAGAGAGTGCAAATCAAATGCTTCATCCAACAAAATTTACCAATAAAGAAATGCAAGATCTGAAAGAAATAGATATTGATGAGATCATTAAAGGAGACTCTAAAATTATTGATTTAAAAGATAATCATTTTCCCAAAGGATTGACTCCCTTGGAAGATTTCTTTGATTCTAATGATATCTCAACGAAGCCCAAAATGAAACCTCTAAAAGCAGATATTGAAGACTGTAACATAGGAACCGAGGAAAATCCGAAAATGATAAAATTATCCAAAACTTTGCCCCCTGATCAAAAGCTTAAATATGTTGAACTGTTCAAAGAATTCCAGGATGTTTTTGCCTAGAGCTATGAAGATCTCAAATCTTATGACACCTCTGTGATTCAACATACAATACCCCTCAAGGAAAATTAGAAACCATTCAAACAAAAACTCAGAAGAATTAACCCTGTACTACTCCCATTAATTGAAAAAGAAATCAAACGAATGTATGAAGCAGGAATAATTGCTCCTATCAGGTTTTCAGAGTGGGTATCTAATTTAGTACCCACTAGGAAGAAAACAGCGGAAATCAGGTTGTGTGTTGATTTAAGGAATGTGAATAAAGTTTCTTTGAAAGACAATTACCCCTTGCCCAAGATGGACCACATTTTACAAAGGGTAGTAGGTGCCTCTAGGATTTCACTTTTATATGGATTTTCAGGCTTTAACCAGATTCTAGTCCATCCTGATGACCAAGAAAAAAACTGCTTTTACAACACCATGGGGAACTTTCAAATATGTTAAAATTCCATTTGGACTTAAGAATGCAGGGGCAACCTTTCAACGAGCAATGGACATAGAATTTTCCAAAGAAATTCACAATTTTCTAGTTATATATCTGGATGACCTTACTGTGTTTTCTAAATCAGATCAGCAACATCTAGATCATTTGAGACAAGTGTCTTTAAAATGCATAATATATGGTATTTCATTAAACCCCAAGAAATCATTATTTGGTCTAGAAGAAGGCAAATTGTTAGGCCACATCATCTCCAAAGATGGCATCTGAATTGATCCTAATAGAATACAAGCCATTCTACAAGTACCTCACCCCAGAAATGTCAAAGAACTTCAAGCTTTCCTAGGGAAGATCAATTTTTTAAGGAGATTTAAACATAATTTGGCTGAATTAATCAGATTGCTAAACAACATGTTAAAAAATGATTCCAAGGTTAAATGGACAGTAGAAGCCAAACAAGCATTTGAAGAAATTAAAATGGCTTTGACTAGAACACCAATCCTTACAAGTCCAAAGTTTGATAGAGACTTCATGATATTTTCATTTGCATCATAACATACCATTGTTGTTGTTTTACTACAAAAAGATGATCAAGGATATGAAAAACATATAGCCTTTTTTAGTAAAGCACTTAGAGATGCACCACTAGAATACCAAATCATGGAAAAACAGGCTTATGCACTTGTGAAAGCTATTAAAGACTTCAGAGTTTATATATTGTACTCCCATGTAATAGCTTATGTACCAAGTGATGTTGTCAAAGACATCCTAACTCAAGAGGGAATTGAAGGCAAACGAGGTAAATGGATAACTAATATATTGGAATATGATATTGAAATAAAACCCACAAAACTTATAAAAGGACAGGGATTGGCTAAACTCATCACTGAAACAAACTTTCAAGCCCTTGATATCAATGAACTGGATAATGAACAGGAGATGGCGACTCCACAGATCAATCAGGCCTTCTTAGAATCACCTTGGTATGCTGATATAACTCATGTATTATTAAACCTGCAAGCTCCTCCAGGGTTATCCAGAACAAAGAAAAGGTTTTTGAAAATGAAAGCTTCAAAATTTTGTATTTTAGATAATGCCTTATTTTGGAAAAATCATGAAGGTATTCTATTAAATTGTTTAATAAAAGATGAATCTGACAAAGTGCTCAAAGAATTTCATGCAGGGGACTGTGGTGGACATCTTTATTGGAAATCAACTGCAGATAAAATTCTAAGAGTTGGATTTTATTGGCCCACTTTGTTCTCTGATGTGAAGAAATTTGTCACTTCTTGCCATAAATGTCAAATTTTTTAAGGCAAGAGGAAACTTTTACCTCTACCCTTAAACCAATTTCCACAGAAAAGCCTTTCCAACAATGGGGTTTAGACTTCATTGGAGAGATACATCCTCCCTCTTCTGGCCAGCATAAATGGATCCTCACTACTACAGATTTTTTCACCAAGTGGATAGAAGCCATCCCTACCAGACAAGCCAATGATACAGTGATTATAGGATTCTTAGAAACCAACATACTGTCCCGATTTGGCTGTCCTGAAAAGATCATAACTGACAATGTTGCTGCTTTCAAATCCAAGAAAATGATAAGCTTCTGTCACAAATACCATATCACTTTAGGCCATTCCACAACCTATTACCCTCAAAGTAATGGTCTAGCTGAGTCTTCCAATAAAAGCCTGATCAATATTATTAAGAAATTGTTGGAAGACAACAAGAAAAATTGGCACAAGAAACTTACAAATGCACTATGGGCAGGCAGATTAACTACAAAGAGATCCATTGAAACAAGCCCCTATGAATTGGTTTATGGCATAGAGGTTGTATTTCCTTCATCTTTGGGAGTCCCTGTAATGAAATTATTGCAAGAAGCTCAGGTGGAACCCAATGACATTCAAAGAAGAATAAATCAGACTATCCATTTGCAGCAGACCAGAGAAGAGGTATACCAAAGATCCCAAGTGCTACAAGAAAAACTCAAGAAAATATTTGATAAGAAGTCCAAGGCAGAAGATTTCTACATTGGAGACAAAGTTATAAAGTGGGATTCCAGGAGGGAAGATAAGGGAAAACATGGGAAGTTTGACTTCTTATGGAAGGGACCTTTTATTATCCAGGTTTTACAAGGGAACAATACTTACTTTTTGAAGAACCTGGATGGCACTGAGACAGAAGAAGGGCCAGTGAATGGCCGGATGCTAAAACACTACTTTGATCCAACTGTCTAATATATTTCTGTTTCAACATGTATATACTATACCGTTGTAATGTTTCAGTTTGGATTGGATAATAACTTGCTGAAGTTGAAGCCCGAAGAGAAGGCCCTAAGCTTCCCAAGTGTAATTATTGTACATATAATAAAGCAACCAGCAAAAGAAGATTTCAAAGCACAGTCAAAGTTATGGAGAAGGCTATCTGACTTGCTGTTCTTGACTTTCCACCAGAGAAAGCCATCCCCAAGTGGAGCCACTGTTATGCTCCTATACCAATAGGTGTCATATTTCATGATTGGCATTGTTGAGCTTTGTAATATGTTCATACCTTCCCTGGTTGCAAAGGTTTTCCATATTGTCAAGAAATCAAAAATTTTAAAAATGTAAAGAGGGTATGCCCTGAAAGAAAAATCAAAGGGCAAAAAGAATAAAATGGTCAAAAAGTGAAAGAAATGAACCCCAAACAAAAGACCAAGAAAGTGTGCAAGTCCAAAATGCCACTACTACTTTATTTTCTACAAAATCTGTTGGTGTGCAACTTGTTGACTTGTGCCACCATTGATGAATGGCCAAACAACTCAATCTTGGCTAGTTCATGTCTGAATTTACTTGTTTTAGAGATAAAGAATAAAATCTATCCAAACTGTTCAATCTTGGCAGAAAAGTAGATAGGTAGAGAAGCAAAGGAGCTCAACTGTTAAATCTGAGCCCTTGGATGTTATAAGTGTAGATGTAGGTGGGATTGCAATGAAAAGAAAAGAAGATGATGAGGGTTTGCCAGTTCAAGTGCACCCAAAGAAAAAAGAAGAAAAATGCTAGGCAAAGTAAGCAGGGTAGGTAGAGGGTGTTGCAGAAATGACATCACAAGTGTGAAGCAGGCATTATACTGAAAACATCTCAAGATCAGGATCACATGACTAACTCCCCTTCATACTTTTCCCAATCATTTACTAATTTCCTCAAAATATTAAGATCGACTCTTAATATTCCTCATAGACTACTCATTCCATCTTATAACCTTTGCCCAAGTAAAATCTCAGTTTACTTAAGAAAATGGAAAAATTCTCCATAAAAAACCCCTTTTTGTTTATCTCTAGCCTAAGTTTCTATGTGAAATTCCCAACATTTAAACTTAGCGCTCGTTTATTAATTCTTTCATATTAACTGTTGACAATTATTATATAAATCCTGCATTATTCCCAATCCTGTATTATGTAAAATACATAAAAATCCCCCAAATACTAATATTTCCACCCCGGTCAAATACGGCCATAGCTACATTGCAGCAGGGATTACAATATTTATCTGAAATTGTTAATAACCTAAATCCCGCGTGCATTATGGAATTAATTAACATCTGGTTAATTAACAACAAACAAACTCCAACCAATGAAATCGCGCCCGATGTAATTAATTTAATGTTTATTAAACTCGGGCCCACTCCTTAACCCTCCGCCATCTCCGACGCCAGTCAGCCGTCAGATCTGGGCCCGCTCATCCAACGGTTCACACTCATATCGCGTCCCCCCTTCCATCCGACCTTTAACTCGCAGGGAACTGGCGATATTACTCTCGTACCCTTGCCACACGTCACGTTCCCACTGTGATCGCTACCTCCCTGCCCGAAACCACCCGACCCCAAAAGTGGTGTGGGGGGAAACCGCTTACCACACTTCGCGTCACGACAAAATATCCCATCACTGTGACGTCAGCTGCTCAATAAATGCCAAAAATCCCCGACAAAGCCAAATTTTGTTAAATAGTCGAGAAAATGTCATTTTCACCCACATTCTCTGCTACTGTGCTCCATGAAAATCACGTCCAGTCCGTCACCCAGCCAACAAACCCCAGCATCGTGCTCTGCAGCTCGTCATGCAACCTGCAAATTACACGGTTCGCTTCCAAAAACAGGTATTTACCCCAATTCACTTCCCGAATCAGTAATTTCGTTTTTCCTCTGTGAATTTTACCCAAAAAAGCCAAATTCAAGTAAAATCAGTCTGTAGCTCTCATAAAAAGACCCCCAAGCCTGTTGTTTTGTCCATTATTTCCACAAAAGCCCGAATTCCAGTTTGAAACACAAGAACCAAACATGGAAGCTCCCGCAGCCCTGAACGTCGCGCCTATGAATGCACCTCATAAGGACTTCGATTATTTACCCTTGGCCAACAAAGATTTCCAAATAAAATATTTGTATGGAAATGTGGACCATCTTCAAGCCTTCTGCCAAATCAAGGATAACTATTGGAACAACTCTGACGTTTTTGGGTTATGGGAATCTAACCTTCCTGTTATCTCAAAATCAGATCCTGATAGGCTGCTGGTCAGGTTGACTCTAA
>APFE030319711.1:0-22200 GCA_000404065.3 Pinus taeda
AAATAAAAATAAAAATAAAATTTCTCAAATAATTTTTTGCAATCCATCTCTTTGGATATATTTTTTTTCAAATAAAAAATGGTAGAAAAAAATATTTGATAAAAGGTTGTAGATGAGGCTAAACAATAGAGTTACAAAATTAAATAGCCCTAACTTTCAAATAAAAATGCCAACTCATTATCCGCCACATTTATAAAGTTCTATAGGAATTACATCTTAGATATTCTCAGTAGTATATTTTCTTAAAAAAATACTAATATACAAACTAATTTGTATAGTATAATATTTTCATGAGAAAATTGATAATGTTGTGCCTCTTACAACCCTAGATTGGTTGGTTTTGGTTCTTGGTTGCTAATATCCATGTCATCAAGTATATGTTATATAATATTCGTCTCTTAATATATCAATGTATAGAATTGATGGACATCTTCAAATTTAAGGTTGTTAATTGATTACTTTTGCTTGAATTATGGACCAAGTTGTTGAGCATCTTACACTCTACTTCAAGAGAGTTGATTTGCAATTTATGTTGTGCCAAGGTTGTCATAATTATGAATTCTAAGTTGAAGATTAATGTTCATCCTCATGAAGCTTTGTGGTGAATGAGAAAATCGAGGTCTTGTTACAATGGATGTATTGTTTGTCCCTATGAAGGGCTCTCCAAACGTTTTAGGCATCCCTATAATCAATAAAACTGGTAAATGAGTGGGCCTTCCAATATTTATTAGAAAAGTAGTTAGACCTAAACACATGAAACACCTTGTTGCTTGCCCAATCAATTACCGGAAAACCTAGATCGAAGGACCTAAAAAAACTAGGCGCACTATAACCCCCAAAAAAGAAATACCACTTACAAATAAGAATGTCATCCACACTATTGATCACACATGAATAGAGTGGACCTTTAACCTCAAAATGCAACCAACTCTCAAAATACGATAAGGGAATTCAACACACAAGAGCTAATATCTGATAACCAAAACATGTAACCCTAAGTCAAAATCCTTTGAGCCTAAGGTCCAAAGAATATCCATAGATAAGGGAAGGTTCTTACTAGATTTTTACCATTGGTCCTGCCTATAGAGTGCACATCCATGATTGATTTCATCATCCCACCACCATTAACATAAATTCGTGCACAACATTCAAAGAGTAGGCTAGAGTTAAGAGCATGCATGTGAAAGGGTTATACACAAGTCTTGTTCAATCCCTTCACCTCAAATGCAATCCATTTAT
This sequence comes from Pinus taeda, assembly GCA_000404065.3. Lineage (NCBI taxonomy): Eukaryota > Viridiplantae > Streptophyta > Pinopsida > Pinales > Pinaceae > Pinus > Pinus taeda. The sequence goes on from APFE030319711.1 coordinate 1,240, forward strand.
CTTGATTGTGTGTCATGTGGTTACTTAAAGCGAGGCTACCGGTCATGATTTGATAATGAGATAAACTAAGGGATGGGGTGATAATAAAAGCATCACTCTTTTCTTTAGCTTCGTTTCTCAAAGTTGTGAGGCTTGATTAGTTTGATTATCTACTTGACAAATTTTGATCTCGAGGAACCTGAAAGAATGGAAAATTTTGGAGATGACTAGCTTCCTCATGAGACCAAGCTATAATGGAGACAATCCTATTATTAGAAGGGAGGGCTTTCAAAACCATTATATGGTTATTAAACTCGAATCCTAGATAAGTATTAAACTTCTTATTCCCAATTCAGATGCGAGTAGGCCCTAAAGAAGAGTGCATGCTTTAGTTTGGTTATTTGAAGATTCTCCAAGACTCCATGCAGAGTTTGTTTCTTGGTTTCCTCTGGCAACAAAAATGATCCCTCTTGCATCTATGACCCCTCCATCTCTTAGTATGGTTAATGACATATGTACAAGCTTTGGGGAAGTGTTAATATAAGCAAGTTTGTTTGGCGTTTAAGGATTGCCAAAGCTTTTGTAAGAGTAAGCTAATATTGTAGTGAAGAGACTTTATTTCTTACCAATAATAAAGTATAAGCAAAGTCCTACCAATAATCCAAGATCTTTACATGGTGGAACAATGTCCTTGAGAATTTTACCCAATCTTAAATTGATTGAAATTATCAAAATTTAATATCATTAGAAACATTGACCTTTTTATTATCATATATAGCAACTAAAAAAAGGTATTACAATATTAGAGAAACCTAATTTATAAATACAATTTCTATTTAATATTAATTCTCACGTACCTTTAAATAAATTAACATGTTAGAATTATAATAAAACTGATTTTTTTTACATAAATTTAATTGATAAATACGTGTCATTGACTGAAACATCTATTCAATCCCATAATTTCTAATGTGTAATAAGTGGGAAAAACCATTAAAAAAAATATGATATAAAATGTCATAATTTTTATTTACCAAATGTATTTTTATTAATCCCTGCATGTAGGGACTATAACATTCGCCTTCTGGTTAGAGTGCGTTGACTCTAATTATTTGGCTGTGTTTTTTGTAATTTTAACAAAAGTTTTTGGAAAATGCTCACAATTTATATTTTCCCTAAATTTAAGAAATAATTTTCTACTTTTCTGGAAATCATATTTCTAATTTTCGATTAGCTAGGTGAACACTAATGGGACATAAATCACTTGTTGGAGGGCATTTTATTTTCACTATATAGGTGCCCGTGTTCATGGCACTTGCGACACCTAAATGGGACATGTTCATAGTCCACCGCTTGCACCCATTCTTCGTCATACACTTCTAAAATGATCGCGTCCGGAAGTGCCCCAAATAATTCCATTTCCACACATATCCGAGCGAAGGATGTGTATTGCCTTTTAGAGTCGCATCTAAGATCTTTATAAAATGCCCTAGCTTGTTGCCGATAGCCTTTAAAGACTCCGACAACCAATAATCTAAAGGAAGGGAATAAGTCTTATCCATACCGGTACCGATGTGAAAGTTTCTCGTTCTGGGACAAAGTTCATCATCCATGGTCGCATGAAATGGCTTGCAACAGTGTAAAAATAGGGTCCTCCCTTGAACACTCTGTCCTTATCCTCTAAGCTTGTGAATACCACCATAAAGAAGCCCTTGGACCCAAGGTGAAGGTTTATTTCCCCCTTTGGTTTCCAGTGGTTCCTTATCCATGCTTGCAAAGCCTTCTCCTTCGGCTAAATCCCCATAAATTTGCATATAACCGCGTATTCCGCCATGTGATCTCTGTGCACTTGAAGCCCTGGGTCACTTAAAACGACCCAAGGAATAATGGTCGACTTAGGTTTATAGACCCCTATTGTGATCATAGGAGCAACTTTCTCACTGCTACCCCTTTTCCTCCTCCCCTTACTAGCTTCCTCATGATTCCTTCCTGTCCATGAGGTCTGATATTTTCTGAATTTTCTGTGTTAATAGCCTCTGTTGCCACCTCCATTGGTTTCTTGAAGCGATGTGATCTAGCTCCCTTGCTTCTATCCATAGCTACTTGATTGTAGGAGGGAGCATAACTCCCTCCTCTGTGTCCCGCCATGGTGACCATCGACAAAACCCTAGTTTAGATTCCAGAGCCAAAACCTTCGAGAATTCACACATATCTTTAAACTAGTACAACCACATTAATAAATATGTTTGATATACATGGATAAGATTATATCAATCACATGCACAACCACGTTAACTTGATATCATATTTGATGTTTAAATGATGACACAAAAACTTATTGTTAACTTAAAACCTTAATCTAAAAATCTTGTAAATATAAAAGACAATCTTCAAGGGATTGCTTACTCTTGTATCAAATTAAAAGTAATATCATTTAAAATATTGTAAGAGATGCTAAGTGATGGTTACTAGATTTTTGGTGAAAGGTTGAAGGAAATAATTAATCAACACACTATACCTTGATTATCGCTATATAATAATGAACCAAGAAACCATTGTATCATTTCTTATTGGCATGAATATATTGTTTCGAAGGCTTTTATAAAAACAAATATTATATATATAGGCTCATTGTCATGATAGAGTGAATATACGTTAATTTCACCCAAGTATGGTAATGAAAAGAAGAACCTGAGTCTACATTATTTACAATATTGGTTGAATCCTTAATATTTATTTGAGGAGGATATATTTATATATAATCGTACTTAACCTCAATTCATTGGATTTGGTCAAAGAAACCTTTTCTACCACGTTTTGTCAAGGGGATCACCCTATAAAGTGAATTCCTTACATTAACATGATGTCATCTGTACAGTTTATGGGCAGAAGCCCTACACCAACTCCCAAACAAAATACCTAATCTGATGCACCACTCATAAGGGTAAAATTAATATTTCGAAGCTCTGAAACCTTGGCAATGGAACAATGGCACCGTGACCAAATAAAAGCACAAATCAACCTCGCACAAATATATGGTCACAAATTTAACATAGATTAAATGGAAACACCATAAAATATATGGTCACAAAACCAACAGAGATTAAATGGAAACTCCATAAAATTAACAAACATAAAATTAATGTAGCTATTGAAACCTAAAATGACATATACTTGAAACTTCATAATGGGAATAAGCGCACTCAAATCAACTAATTAAAACACCTTATCTCGCACCATCAAATATCTAATCCTGCACTATCAAATACTTAACATTCAAATGGAATGTAGGGAAGAAATCTTAAATAAAAACTCACTAACGAAATAAATAAGGATTGAGTTAATTATGAGAAACATAAAAACTTATGATTAATGTGGCATGACCATGACCATGACTGTAGACATTTCATAACCCCCAAGCCATGTTTTATTAGATGAGGGTAGATGTTTGTGGAGGGAAAATGTTTCAAACAAAAATTTCATTAGAAGGACAACTCATGCAAGTTTGAAGAGGGCAAACATTTTAAATATAAATTTCATATTATTGATAACCCTTAGCCATGCTAGTGAAACCCCATTTCGTAATTTTTTTTAATAAATTAAAGCTAGAAATAGACTTAATAAATTGAAAAACTATTCACTAACCTTTCATAGTGTCCATTGGATAACGTTAGCAAACTAATACACGTTTGGTGGACCAATGACATCAACAATCATAGATATACACATATTCGTGTTTTGACGTTCTAAGAATGGTGGGCAGAGATTTGTTTGGATTAAGTTCTCATTGGGCAGGGCAAGCAAGTCTTCATATCTCTGAAGCCTCTGCATTTCAAACGTTCCTTTTATTTGTTTTTAACGGAATTTTACCCCCCCCCCCCAAAAAATAAAATTACCATTTTGGTGTTTCATGAGCACAGAGGACAAGGTTTCGTGAGAACAAAGGCAGAGGCAACATGAGCACAAAGCAGTGTGAGGCAGTTAACTTCTAAATAGGTAAACGTTTAGAGCACAGAAAACGCTCAGAGGAGCCAAGGCGTAAAGAGCAAGGAAATTTCAGATTTTGTGGAAACAAATCATCTGGGTCAAGTCAAAATTGCTTCAATAGACAAAACAAGAAAGTGGATTTGGGTAAACGCAAAGCAATATGAGGGTATTTTAAGGCGTAAATTTGATCGCCTTAAATGGGGACAAATGAGAAGAAAAACAATCAAGAGAAAGAAAATAAATAAGAGAAACAAAAATAAAGAAGAATCAATCATTTACAATACCTCATCTACACCTCTTACTTGGTCATCAAATATATATGTCGAAGAACTGATGAAGGCCAGGACAAGGCTGGAGATTTTGGAAGCTAGAGAACAGGAAAGGGACCGCAAAATTTCAGAGATCACAGTTGCAAACTGATGCCTAATGGAAGATAATAGAATTTTGAAAAAGCAGGTAACAATGTTACAAGAGGCTTTAGAGACAGGAAAACAAGAATGACAAATCATGAAGATAGCATGGCAAAGCATGAAAGGATTAATAACAAAAAACATATATGTGATAATTTCTAAACAAACTCAGTTATATACACAAGTATCTCAACAAGCAAACATTTCCAAATAGAAGGCAAAAAGGAACAGCGGGAAAGATAGTCCAAAAGAAGTCAAACCTAGAGGTGAAGACGCTACTGGTTAAATAAGGACAGAGGAAGAAGATGCAAGAGCTCGTAGAGCATAGGAAATAGAACATAAAGAAAGACATGACAAGAAAACAAACTTTATTATCAAGGGAATAAGAGATTATGGGAAGAATGAAAGTACTCTTAATTTGAAAAGAGACTTTCTGAAAGAGAAACTCCATTGGAAAGGGCAAATTTTCCAAGCAAGAAGGGTTGGGAGGATATGCGAAGAGAGGCCTCGACCCATAAAAGTCACCATGGCAAGAATACAAGACAAACGACAACTTTTGGGCAAAAAGAAACTCTTGAAAGGCTCATAATTCTTCCTCGATGAAGATTTAACCAAAAAACAACAAGATGAGAGAAAGGGATGAAGTGGAGAAAAATAGAACAACAAGAAATGAAGGGAAAAGGGCATGGTTGTACAATGGGAAAGCCATTATTGTAGTGTTTTGGCCTCCAGGCAAATCAGGGCAGCAAGTTGGCAGTAAAGAAAAAATAGAGAATTCAATAATAGAGCAACATGAGCAACATGTACAAATAGGGGTGAAGACTCAAATTTGAGTCTTATGTGCCAAACTGCGTAGCAGTCAAATCCTACCCAGGTATACCTAAGTTTAGTTTGTTGGAATTGTAGAGGTTACCCTTGGAGGAGAGAACCTAGGTTAGGGCCTATTGTGGAAGGTAGAGACATAATTTGTCTCACGGAAACTCATGAGCATGATGGTTGCAAAACTCTTGTGTTTGACAGTTATTTGAAGTTGGCAGTTTGGAACAAGGTAGCTGAAAATGGCAAAGGGTATGGGGGAATACTAGTTTTAGTGAAAGAAAAAGAAGGTTGTCACATTCAATTAATTAAAGAAGATGCAAATAAACAATATTTATGGTTGAAAATATCAGAGAATGAGAATCACATACGAATTGCAGCATTCTATTTTTCCCCTAAAGTCTCAAAAACTTACAAAAATAAGGGGCTTGACAACAAGAATCTGTATGCAGCTTTAAAACAAGATATTGTCGTGTACTCTCAGCAGGGAGAAGTTCTTTTAGTGGGATATTTCAATGCTAGAACAATAAATAATTGAGCTAGCATTCTTTGTTGCAAATAGGATAACAATCCTATTTGGCTCACTGAAGAGGAGAATCTCGAATGGGTGAGGTGTTTAGAAGATGACAAAGTTAGCAATCATTTTGGAGAGGAGTTGCTTACACTGTGTGGGGCTTTCAACTTAATTATTTACAATGGTCTAGATAGATGGAAAAGGTCGGGGAACTTCACTTGCAACACATACAATGGGGAAAGTGTCGTTGACTATGTGATGTGTTCACAAAGCTTAATAGAAAAGATACATGACGTTAGTGTTGGAGAGCATATTTGGGACTTAAAATCAAACCATTACTCAATTTATATAAGGTTATCATGGTTAGAAGAAAGGCAACATAGGAGGAAAACCCAATGCTCTCGACAATCACTATCAAGGGGAAAAATTCTTCTAACACAAGAAAATGGTACTATCCTCAAGACAATGTTAAAGAGATTAATTCGGAAGGAGAAAACTGGTTTCAAACGCTTCAACAGTCATGAGTTAACAAACATAATTCAAAGTGCACTTGAGAAGTGCAAAAGAGCAAAAAATAGGAAATCAGAAGCAAATCGTTTTCCTGTAAATGCTTGCTTTGATGAGGAATGCAAAATGGAAAGGAGAACCTTGAAAAAGGTAAGAAAGGAGAAGATGAATGCAAAGTTATATAAGCAGATACTAAAAAGGAAAAAAGATGGGTTCATGCAAACAAGGAGGGAAGTGTTAATACATTTAAGCAAGAATAATCCAAATCTTTTATGGGAGGAACTGCAACCAAGGAAGAAGCAAATTGAAAATAATATTACAACCAATCAGTGGTTTGAATATGTAAGACAACTCTACGAGAAAGAATCTGAGGCGGAGTCCCCCCTAGGATCGACACAAATTCAAAGCTCTTCACATTACAGGAGGTGGAGAATGGAATTAAGAAGTTGAAAACAGGAAAGGCAAAGGACTTGGTTGAACTTCAAGCAGAGTATCTAAAATGGGGAATGAATGCTCTTGCACCGCACATCATGGAAATATTCAACAAAATCATTCAACAAGGATACCCAAGGGACTTGACAACTAGCCTAGCAATACCCCTTTTTAAAAGTGGAGACATTAATAATCCATCCAACTATAGAACAATTATGATCAATCCTTTGTTTGCAAAGCTTTTCGGTAGCATGGTAGAAGATAAAATTAGCAAGTGGGTAGAAGTAAAAGAAAAGAGGGCAAGAGGACAAACGGGTTTTAGGCCGAAACATTCTACAATGGATCATGGCATCACGTTGAGACACATTGTTGAAAAGGTTTGGGAGGACAAAGAAGAAGTATTTTGTTGCTTTGTTCACTTCAAAAAAGCATTTGACACAGTCCCTAGGGATAAGTTGTGGCGTAGGATGGAAGAACTTGAAATTCGTAAGCATTATAGAGCTGTTGTCCATAGACTTTATGAAGAAGTGAAAGTCAAAATTACAACCTCAACAGGTATTTCATAAAGCTTTAGAAATGACATTGGAGTCAAGGTTGCCCTCTATCCCCTACTCTTTTTGGTCTATATAGTGATAAATTGGAAGAGTGACTCAATATGCAAGGTGGAGATGGTGTTCAGTTGGGGGAGTTTGTGATAAAGCTTCTTTTATATGCTGATGATATTGTATTGATTTCTAAATCGGCCCATCGATTGCAAATGCACTTATATTCCCTTGAGCATTTTTGTAGAGCAATGGGGATGCAAGTCAATACTAGCAAGACCAAAATAATGATTTTTTCTAATAAGAGGAAGCATAGCCAACATTCTTTCTCCTTTGAAGACAAAATTCTTGAAGAAGTAAATGAGTACAAGTACCTTGGGATTGATTTCAACAACAAACTCAATTGGGAGGACTGCAGAAAGAAGAGAATTTTAGGAGGGTAGAAAGCATTATATGCTCTTTAAAACAGACGTAGAGAGACAAAGTTATGGGATTGGAAAACGATTAAAGTGCTTTTTGGGCTCCTATTTTGTCCAGTGATGCTATATGGGTGTGAATTGTGGGCTAGTAGCACTCCCGTCTCAAAATGGAAACAAATTGAGAAAATCCAAAAACGATAGATCACGAGCAAGTTAAAAATAAAAAGTTCAGTACTTTATGAGATAATGTTGAGTGAAACAGGAGCAACTTCCATTGAAGCGATTGCTATGGTGCGGCTCATAATATATCTAAAAAGAATTGAACAAATGAGAGGAGGTAGATGGCCTAATGTTATCTTCAATGAAGGCATGAGTGAAAGAAAGAAAACACGGATGAAACAAAACTACACATGGATGCAAAAAAGGAATATCTACCTCAATGCTTGTCCCACAAATAGCAAGGAGCTAAAAGATTTTGTTATGGAGAAGTTTCATAAAAAGGTATGGGGAAATGAGTTGGGTAGAAAGAAGAAATATTACATTTAGGAATTCAACCCTAGGTGTGATCTACAACAAAAAGAGTTCATTGGAGCTAGCATTTCATGGAGGGAAAATCTTCTTATTCCTCAATTAAGGACCAACTCACATCAACTTCAGTGTGAAATAGGATGGTGGAAAAGGCATAAAGAAGCTTGGGAAGAACGAGTGTGCACATTTTATACGTCAGGGGCTATGGAATCTGAAAAAATTCCATTTTGGAATGTGATGCATTCAAAGGCATCAGAGAAAGTTATGAGAACATGTTAGCATAAGTTTCTTGGCATTGTCTTTTTAGCGAGGGGATTGTTGGAAGCTTGGGTCAACTCATCACCAATTTGAATTGGAAAAGGATTGAATTGCAAAAAGCGAAAAACAGGGAACTAATGGTCTCATAGACTATTTTTAGTCTCGTGGACCTTAAAATATCATTTCATTTCAAAAAAAAAAATTCCGAGATTATTAAGTCTTGACCATTCATAATTTAAAGAATTAAAATTCTTCAAACCTAATTACAATATAAACATATTAACTAATAAATTAATACATTAGAATTATAAACGAATTAATATTTTCTACACCAATTTAATTCATAAATGTTTCATTACATGAAATATCTATTTAATTCCATAAATTTTAATGTGTAATAAGTGAGAAAACAATTCAATTAAGTACTACCTAGTAGCTAGTACCTGTGGCTCAGTTTATATATATTGAAATTGAAATCTGGATTGTTGAAAGGTGAAACTGTTATGAAACCATATAACTTTATTTAGTGATAGGTTTCAGTTAGGGAACCATTATTTTACCAACAACTAAATGAATAAAAAATTGGGTCAATAGTCTCCGTAACCAATGCAATTTTTTTTTTTGGCAAAAAATCTTGTAGATGCAGTGGTTGAATCATGCTTTTGACGGTGGAAATGGATTCAACACCATAAAACGTTTAGGGCACCTAAAATTATGAATTTTGACAACTTTTACTTGGATTTACAAAAATCTTTTTCAATTTTTTTCAAAAAATCTTGTAGATGCAGTGGTTGAATCATGTTTTTGATGGTGGAAATGGATTCAACACCATACAAAATGTGTAGGGCACCTAAAATTATGAATTTTGACAACTTTTACTTGGATTTACAAAAATCCTATTTTTCAAAATATAGCCGGAATTTCCATAACTTTCTAGGCAAAAAAACATAATTTTATGGCAATCTTGGAGAGTTTGTTTTATGCTCACCGTTGTAATTAATAGAAATAGAGCAAAAATCAAAATCTTTATGAATTTTGTTGAAATTCTAAATTTATTAATTCTCTACAATTTAAAAATAATAATTTAGTAATAATATTTAAAAAAGAAGAAGAGTAGCATGCTAATGTTTATTGAATAGTTTTATATTTAATTTGATTAAAATCATTAATATTTAAATAATCTATTCAATATATTTAAAAATCTCAAACCACTTAACTTATACAATTTTAACAATTAAAAAATTATTTTAATATTTTAATATTAAATTTAAATTTATACAAATCTTCATATATTCACACTTTAAAAAATAAATATTATACTGTAAACTATAAACAAAATATAATGTAATAAGATAATCAAATGTAATTGGGCTAAGATAAATAAAAGATATTTGAATTTGATAAGGCATGTGAATAAAAGATATGTGGAATTACTTCAGTCGAATGATTTTTTATTATTATATAAAATTAGGTAAATATATAAATTTTCAAAACCTCTAATCCTGAATGTGTCACATGCTAGAGAGAAAGACATCTTTTGTGGTGTTAAAAGTGCCCAACCAAACTTGGGAGCTGTCACTTGAATAGACGAATCAATAAGTGACAACTCTTCTTTTCCCACGAATTCCCCACAAAATAGAGTATTTGCATTTGTTTGTAATGCAACAATTAGTACAAGAATAATTGCACATTTTATATATCTCATATTCATCTACGTCAAATTATACCTATAGATACCAGTTGAAAATAATTAAATTCTAAGAATAACAAATATTGTAATGCTTGACTCTAGATATAGGCACATACTAATGGATGAGGAAGCCCAATTGAGAATTTGAAGCAAGTTCTTTTGGACACTTAGCTCCCAATATCATTCATAAAATATCAACGAATCTTTGCTACAACCGCAAATCCCAATCTCTTAACAACTTAGGCAATTTATATTGGATTTACTGATAAAAACTGGGGTGTCAGTAAGAATGATGATTTGGAAGTTACATATGTTTTTAGGTAATTCATTAAAAATATAGTATTCTATCCAAATGTTGGCAATGATGTTATTCAATGGAGCTAAATCCATAATCTTCAAACCAATTTGAGTTTTCTTCCACTCCCACTTAGCCTAATATTTCTATTATATATAAAAAAAAACAGTGACCCAAAAAGAAAAGAAACACTAATAATTAGAAAAAAATATATTTAACCATTTATATGAAAGTAATATTAAAATTTCACATCCATCTTTGAATGAATTATTTTTTATATTGATATGGATTTTATATATTATGTTTTAATATAAAAATTAACAATTTTCTAATAAAAATTGGATAAGATCACACCATCATTTATAAACAAGAATAATATTGACTTTTTTTAGTTTTTTTTTTTTTTTTTTTTTTTTTTTTTTTTTTTTTTTTTTTAAATCATTAAAAATTATAAGTTCTTTTTTTTCTTTTTGAGATTATTAACATATCATAAATTAAATAAAATGGAAATAATTGATTATTAACAATATTCATAAAATTAAATAATGAAAAAATTAACAACTATTAGATAAATTACTAAAAGTCATTATAAAACTTATCTATCAATTTCAAATAAATAAATTTAAAATAATAATAAAATAATTTATTATATTAATCTAAATATATTTTTTTTAAAAACAAACTAAACACTAAAATGCAAAATTAAATACGGCCATTTTAATAATTTTTATCCACTAAATGTATTTTTAATTTTTAATTATTTATAAAATAAATTATGTTTTTCATTGCCCCGCGGAAAAATAAAAATTGTCGAAATGAATAATGTCATCCTCTTAATTTGAATTCATATTATTGTTGAAAATCTGGAAGGCTGCGCCTGTTACAAAAGCGAAACGGTTATTTTGAAAGAAAGAAAAGCATAAATTGGCAAAAACAAATAATGAAACATATTTCCTTAAATGCGATTCAGGTATGTTTGATTCAGGTATGTTTGGACGTGTGTTGGTCGAGGAGCGATGTGTCCATGGTCGGTCGGGACACAATGCAGAGAGAAGCGCTCTGGCTATTCCGGCATACGATGCAGCGATGTGTCCATGGTCCGTCGGGACACAATGCAGGGAGAAGCGCTCTGGCTACTCCAGCATACGATGCTCGTAAGTTTGGATGGGGAAATGAATGAATAGAACAAAATTCGCCTCAGTTGCAAGAAAAATGATATTTCCAATACGAGTCTTGAGCTACCGAGGTCAACTTCTTTGGTGCACTCACTGGGGTAATCAGCTTGAAACAGAAGGCTGATCTTGCTTCTAACATCAGGTTTACAACAGGTATATAGAGGGGCTCTACCATCTCGACTTAGAAGTTACATACTCAATGAAATGGCTCTGCCTACTGCTTGAATCGTATCTCTAACGATGCTGCAGGGAATAAATGGTCTTGTTCACTGATAATTCTGCCTCCTCCGATCAAAAGAATAAAATGCTCCTGAACCTACTCCATCCATTTTATCCTGTGACGGGTCAATTTTCTGGTTCATATAGCCGGCAAGGAGGTCGAAGAATGGAGTGCTGTTCCGCTGACAAACCACAAAAGTTCCTGCAATAAGATGGCGGCATTTCTTGGTTGTTTATGGTGTCTGGAGGTCGAAGAATGGAGTGCTGTTCCGCTGACAAACCACAAAAGTTCCTGCAATATGATGGCGGCATTTCTTGGTTGTTTATGGTGTCTGCTGTGTTGTTGTGTTTCTTTTAATTTTATTTTTGGCTTTCTGTTTCCAAGGATTTTGGTGTTGCGGGCCCTCTGGTTATTTTGTTCTGAATTTTAAGCATGGCCATGCCGATTTTTGGTTTGATATCTTGTTGTTTCCGTTTGCTTTCTCCTTTTGTCTTTTCTGTTATCTATTGTTTTCATAGTTTTTATCCTTTGGGGTTAATGGATGGAAAATGAAAGCGGTCCAAATAACCTAGTTGATACAGGCTCTACTGATTCTACTGATGCAATGGGCAGGTATGATTGCTTCATTTGTCTCAATTTAAATACAAATTGTAATGTGTTTTGTTTTAAAGTTTGAAACCTATGCAGATTACACTGATGCAAGGGGCGAAGGCGAGGGCCTCGCAGACCTATCCACCGTTTTCGCACATTGTCGTTAGTACAACATCCGTTTAAACCCACTCAAATGCGCAGTCGAATAGAGAAGGGTCCGGTGTTTGTATGGAAAAAGGAGAGAGGAGGATGGGCCGACTTTTGCCTCTTCCGTTTCAGGGGAAGTTATCTCTTAGATATTTATCAAAGCTAGAAAGAGATCCGTCGCAGGAGACGTCTTCTGTTATTCCCTTCTGTAGAGATTGGGGGAAGGTATCCATCTCCTCCTGCTTTCGGAGCCTCTCGAGATGGCTAAGGTATGCTTGAATTATCATGCGATTTGTTTTAAAGTTTAGAACAAGGAAGGTGAAGGAAGGAGCTGTTTAATATTTTTGCCCTCTTTTGAGACAGAAGGTCGGTCCTATTTTGGTTCAAGAGAATTTTTGAAAATTTTTAAATATTTTTTGGTTTTATTTTTCGTTAGGTTCAATGCGCTGGAAAATTATCTCCAGCCATAGCAAAGGTTGATGAAGATTTCACAAGTCACAAGTCCAGTGGGGGCAGGGAAGGCGAAGGAGGAGGTACAGTGGGGCAGGGGAAGAAGGAGGAGGTACAGTGGGGCAGGGGAAGGCGAAGGCGAAGGCGAAGGATGAGGTATTTTCAGTTAAATTTAACTCCTATTTTGCTGCATAATTATATTAGAAACATTTTTAAGAATTTAAGAATTTATATCATGTCCCTTGTAATGTAGGTAAAGAAAGGTGAAGGAGGAGGTATAGTGGAAGCAGGGGAAGGTCGCGGAGGAGATATGTAAGCTTAAATTTGTAGCATATTCTGCTACATTATTCTACTCCAAGAGGAGATATGTAAGGTTAAATTTAACTCATATTCTGTTACATTATTCTACTACATTATTATATCAGAAGTTTTTTTAAGAATTTTTTATGTCACGTGCCTTGTACTTTAGGTACAGAAAAGTGGATGTGAACGGTTGAATATCTCCGTGTGAGAGAGACAGAGACAGAGGGTGTAGTCTTCTTCATTTCAAATGCAATTTTCTCCTGACATATGTAGAGTGTAAGATCTTATGTTTTTGCATAGGATAGACTTCTGCATATAATTTGTGTTAAATATTTTTTGTAATTTACAGTTATGGTTAATATCTCTCATTTCAGAAAATTTCTTTTAGGCCCTCAACTCCTTCCGCGTGGTAGGAGCAAAAGCGATTTGATCGGTGGATGTAGATCGAGTAAATCCGCTATCTTAGAGGACACATTCGGCATTAATAATTGATCATGGAAACACACGAGTATCAGAGGGAACACATTAGTAAGGAAAGAACACCATCTATCGATCAACGGAAACACATTCCAACACATCAATCCTGAAAGCAACGAAGGAAGGGTAAGCTCTCAATTTCTCTTGAGTGTTTTTTTTTTTTTTCTTCGTTTTTTTTTAAATATTTCTCATTATGTTTTATGGTTTTGTTTTTGTTGTGTTCAATGGGCCAAGAAATTAAGGCTAACCCAAACAATTCAACTAATGAAAGTTCCAAAGTTCCATGGGTGTAGTCGGTGCAGCAAAGTCTAGAGAGCAGGTATGTGTGGTTTAATTTATCAATTTTATGCAACATAATTATATGATATGTGTTTTTTGAAACTCGGAGGGGCTATTAAGGGTTTATGCTTTGTGGTCTTTGCAAAATGTACTTATTTCTACTTAAAAGTCTTTGGACTCTCTTTCTTTCTCTATATATATTCCATGAAGACAAGTGCATATTTGATATTTAAGAAAGAAATGGAATATAGATATATAGATTCCTTTCATCACTTTATGCTACTTTCTCAAATTTTACCACTCCAAGTAGGCTTTTGCCACTTTTGCTCTTTCCTCAAATTTTACCAAAACAACTAAACTTACACATCTTCTTTTAGGAAGTTTCAACTTACTTAAATAAGAAAACTATTTCTTCATACAATAAATTCTTCCACCAGATTTGCAAACTAGTCAAAATCCTAGATTTTTTTTCTTCACACAAATTCTTTCACCAGATTTGCAAATTAGTCAAAAGTGATTTTGACGAGTTTCATAATCGGTGCTTGCAATGACAATTTTCTTTTGAGAGCTCAATACCCTATGAACATGCAGAAATGAGACTTGCAGATTTAAAGCTCACCTCTGTAATTCTTTCCATAATCAAGAGCAGTCATACGTTTTCTAGATTGTAATTCCTTTTTCCTATTTCACAATGTTCTTGGGTTCCCCAAAGTATGAAGGCTCTTTAAGACCTTTTGTATATGCAATTTTTAGCAGCAACCAAGAAAATGAAGTTCAATTCTATTTAACTAAAGAACAATTTGGACTGAGTTCTTGTAGGATTTTACTCTTCCAAACTGCTCAGATAATGATGCTATAAAGCCCCTCAAGAATTACGAGCATAATTGAATCTGTTAGTGTAATAAAGCTTGTATTACATAAAAGTCAGCAAGCATTTGTGCTCAGCAAAAGGTACAAAGACCAAATATATATTGTTTCCTTAAAGAAAATAGAAGTTTGGGTTTTGTACCGTTGTGTTAATCAAATTTTCACATTCATTCAATTAAAAACCTCAAAAGTATGGAAGTGGCAAAGCAAACACGATTTAGAGCATGGCATAAGTGATTTGATGCAGAATGAATGGTTAAAGATATAAGTACAATAAGAGTTTCAACTCTGAACCAGAATCTCCAGGTTAAAATTGATGTTGAAAATTTGCTTCTCCAAACCAGATTGATATAATGAGAAATGCAGTCATCTGCATCCTCCAACTTTCTAGAGAATATATTCTGAAAGGATTGATTCTGTTTAATTCTATAGATAAAATATTAAGAGAACTCCCTTGCGATGCATCTAGATAAAAACATTAATGCTCTGGTATATATGATACAAAATGACACAGAACAAATTGCTAGTAAACTAAGATAGTTTTTGGAAAACTACCAACTGAAAAACTTAATATATATTCAACTTGTCAGTGAAGTAGAGGGGTCACTTGGTGGTTTAAAGTGAAGCAGGAGAAAGGTCAGGTTCTATATGGGACTTTGCATTTGTCGCTCACAGAAAGTGCAAGGAAGGGAAAGGATGAGCCCATGAAAACAAGATCAATTGGGGAGGAGTAAGCCTAATTAAGATAGAAATTTCAGTACACTAGAAGAACCAGGTGAAAAAAAAACTCCATAGAAAAATAGGTAATGGCAGGCAAATAACCTAGTTCTCTGAATGGTGGGCAGCATTAGAGGCACCGATTTTAGCAGGTGTAAGGCCAATAAACTTCATTGTATGCCAATAATGTGTACTTGAATGCTTGTTCTTACATTGTCTAGTACCTACAAGAATGTTTCTCATTGTTCCTCCAACAGTCTAGTATCTTTGGCAAGCTTTGCAGAAATGCATAGGCATTCACGTTGTAAGTATTCTGACAGTAGAACTTGGTGCCTGAACTATCACAACAAGGAATACGTAATAGCTTGTCAATTTTTTTTGAGCATCCTGTCTTAATTCCCATTTTGCTCAACTTCTTCCTTATTTGTTTCATCTTTTGGCTTCTCCTCCATTGCTGCTATAGGAAGTTTTTTTTCTAGATCTTGCTTAGATGTCTTTTCACCTTCTACACTGCAATCATTAGTAACAGAAGAATTTCTGCGCTCTTTGGACAACCCCTCATCTTTTGACTTGGGGTTGCTTACTTCTTTTGTTTATCAAATTATTTATCCCCAAAGTGGATTAATCCAAAGGAATTGTATGCATGAATATAAAAGAGCCCCCACCAATCTTTTATATAAACAAGCACAAAATGGTTGCACCAACCTACTTTTAGTAGAAACAAGAGAGATGTTGTAATGTTGCAACACTGGGACAATTGCCTCTAGTTGCAACTTTTGTACATCAGTATTCCCAGAAAATTTTGCATTGTTGCAGTAAGTCACTTTTCAACACAATCATGCTATTCCTGTCTTTCAGCCAATGCCAATAAGGAATCCTGAAATTTGGTGTTGCCAGAAAGCACCCTTTTTGCCTCCTCTTTTACAGCTTCTTCTAGCTAGAATAAGGAATTTTGTGCTACAAATTTGAAAAATAATAAGAGGTTGAAGAAGTTGAACACCTTAATCAACCAACTCAACAGGCAAAATTTTCCCAGGCCTTTTATGCAATCTGCTTTGAATTCTACATTTTGGTTGCCAAGAGATGATAATTCTTTTTCCCAAGGACCATAAAGATGATACTTTTTGTTCTGTTTAGGATTGGTCTCATAAGCTATTGGGCTTTATGGATATTAACAAAGTCATTTTATTTTATTTTGTTTTTTATTTCTTTTAGTGTTTCCTATACAACAAGCTTTAATGCCTTGGTCCTTTCAATTACGTGGCCATGTCTAATTTGTAGATCAATAAAGTGGTCATTTGTAAATGAGAAATCAACCTTGTTTTCTGGTTTGCTATCACCCTGTATAATTTATTTTTCTTGAAGAGTTTAAAATTATGAAATCATTGTCTGTAATATTTTTGACACAATGCAAATTGTGTTCCTTTACTGAAATCAGAATACTATATGAAATGATGTATATATCTTCCCCTTAGTATGATGTTATTATATCAAACCAAAAGGTGACATTCACAAGAAGAAAATGAGTGATTATCCACGACCATGTGTGTTTTGATCACATGAAGAATGGCAATGAACATTAACTGGAAATGACGATGTCAGGTTCAATTGCATGGGGGAGATACTAATGGCCATACTCTATCCCCTCAATCAAGGTATCCGCTATAATGACTAATTACTCAGAATCAGAGTAAGTTAGGTTATAGGTTAACATCTCTTCTTCTATCTTTAGATCTCTATGTCTATTTGTGTGTGTGTCTAATGTTGTCATGAAAGAAGGGAAACAAATTGGAAACATACACCAATGCAAGGAGCCACAACATTAAGAAGTTACATTAATTATGCTTTTGGTCACTTATTTTGATTCATGAAACAAAAGGATCAATGAAGTCAATTGTAAAAAAAATCCCAATATGTTGTTTTCTTCAAATATAAATTATTGACACATTTCATAATCCCTCTTCAACAAGCCTAGCTAACAATGCACATCATGAAAACTGTTGAGACATTTTTTAAAGAATCGTCAAAGATTTGGGAAGAGTTTTTTTGAACAAGAAAACAGCAATGGGATGTTTCTTCTATCAATAAAAAGTCGGTTGGTGGATTATACTGTCAGTGAACAAATGTGACTAGCATATTATAATATTCCTTAGGGTAAAATTGCCCTAGGGTTGGATATAGTACATGAAAAAAATTGTATTTTATTAGTATCATAGTACTATTTTCAATTCTTGCAAATAGAAATAATATTGATTTCAGTAAACAATGTAACCGATGATTTAAGTCCATCAACAGTTCATGAATATGCTATTAGTTCATGTAATGCTTACTAGGTCATAAACCCCCAGTGCTACTAAGATTCATATCCACAATAATTGTTGATGTCCTTATTGCCCTAGTACTATTGGTCTGACCTTCATTCAACCCTAGTATTAGCTAGACTTTTCAACCCTAGTATTAGCTAGACTTTGCTAACTCTTGCTTCCTTTTCTTTGCCACAGTAGAATTAGTTAGATTTGTTTGCCACAAAATGACATCAATTTAATAAGAGCCTAACCTGCTGGCAAGGTGAAGAAGAGAAAACTTAATAGAAAATAAGCATAGAAACAACATTCTTCCTCCAAGAACTTATTTCATCTCCTTGGCTATTGTCAAATTTAAAATAAATAGCACAGTAGTGAAATTTATAAGTTCGAAGATTTGAAATATTTTAGAGTCAAACTGTTGCCAAAATTTCAATCTAATCTTTTTAAGTGTCAAGACACATCAAAGTGCAGAACCTCTCAAATATATAAACAGTAGTGACACCAAAATCGAACATTTATAGTCTTCTTTTCATATTTGCTTCTCTTTTTGATTAATCTCTGCTGCAAAATTTCAGAATTGAACATCTCAAATCAAGTCTCAAGAAAATTAGTACATTCGTGCAGAACCTCTCAAATATATAAACAGTAGTGACACCAAAATCGAACATTTATAGTCTTCTTTTCATATTTGCTTCTCTTTTTGATTAATCTCTGCTGCAAAATTTCAGAATTGAACATCTCAAATCAAGTCTCAAGAAAATTAGTACATTCTTCCCTGTTGAGGGTTGTCTTTCAACATTATAAAGATGGTCTTTGAGCCTTATAGGCTGTAGGATATTGTCATTTTTGTGGCTTTATGGGCCCAAAGACTATTCTCAAGTTTTATTCTTTTTTATCCTAGGTCTTTTGAGAAGTTCCTTAACAGAGAAACTCAATCATCAATAAATAATCTCGTAAGTCATCCCCTGCTTTTGCTCTGAACTGTTATGACACTAGTTCTGATGCAGGAAAAGAAAGAATAATGCATACTTAATGAATATGAAGTGAGTGTGATATTAGAGGTGATTAATGACTGTTTAATTGAGGGGAAACAAGGTAAGGTGGCAGCTCCCTTTTAAGGGAAGCTGCTTCACATATGAGAAGAATTAGGGATTGGCCAGCATTAACAGGAAAAAAATGTATGGCTGACTAGACATTAGAGATTCAAAGAAGGATGGCTTGGCCACAGTCAGCCCACCTAAGCAGATCTTGGACACCCTGATTTATGGTGTAACCAAACAATTCTCTAGTATAGATAAACCTCCAAATTCTTCATATTATTTCATTCTCTCTCCTATTGTCTGCAGTTAATTTGCATTTATTCATTAATATAGGATTCTCTACATCTAGAGTTATATTAACTTATTCTCCAAGTGTGGCCATTGCAAATCATGTGTGAATTTTGGCTAGCTTTAGGCCTAATCCTGCTAAGCATTTTCTATGAAAGGGAATCACCATCATTTTGGTATTGGGGCCTCCTGTTTGCAAAATTTTGTGTGTTTTGTTTGGTGGCATGCATGTTTCTATTATATAAAGGCACCTACTTTTGAAAGGCATGGGAAACCACATAATACAAATTTCAAAAGGCTTTTTGGGCAGCAACTCCCAAAATCAACAAAATTCACAAAAATAATCAACAAAATTCACAAAAATTGGGTGTCTCAGCTTAGTTTCCGCAGTTGGAATTTGTTGTTCTTTGTGCCTATGCACAACTCCAAATCTTTTCTCTCTCACATACTCCAAAGTCCCAAATTCAAGTTTGTTAATTTTAGGTATGTTCTATGTTAGAGCAATTTATTTCAATTTTCACAATTAGCTCAATAT
Source organism: Pinus taeda (assembly GCA_000404065.3). NCBI lineage: Eukaryota > Viridiplantae > Streptophyta > Pinopsida > Pinales > Pinaceae > Pinus > Pinus taeda. Next base: position 21,012 of record APFE030319711.1, read on the forward strand.
CTTTTCCAGATTAGCAATCACATCATCATTAAAGTAAACTGCAAATAGAACATAAATATAAATTGTAGAAGACAAGCCAAGACAAGAGGACACAAGATGTGGTGCTAGCCAGGGACAAACCCCAATGTGGGGAAACCCTTGATCAAGTCTTCTTATATGTTCTTTAATAGTTCAGCACAGAGAGAGAGAGTACGTTTACAATTGAAGCCAACACTTTGACTTCTCTAGATAAGAGCATAGATCATCTCTAAGAAGATGATACATGAGATCAATTGATTCTCATCATGCTTCATTAATCATAAATGTACCCATCACTGTACTGCATTATGTGCCATTGTTGCACCATGTTGCCATACTGGCGTATGTGTTGGCTGTACCTTGCTTGCTTGTTGTCCTTAGCATGCTTGTTGCATGCTAGCTGTCCCTTGCATGCTAGCTGTACCAATACATGCTTGCTGCACTAAGTATCATGCTGCTGTCCCAATGTCCCAATATTAGTTTGTTGTCCCTTGCATGCTTGCTGTAACATTGCATGCTTGGTGTATTTGCTGCTAAGTACCATACAACTGTCCCAATGTTAAGTTAGTTGTCCCTTGCATGCTATTCTCCTTCGGAGACAGATGCTTTGGCTGAAACCCCAAATAAACACTCCGACAACTCCTTAGCTTCAATCTGCCCCACGAAAAACCCCAACGTCAGCCTCTAGGGACTGCGTCAGCCTTTTTTGCCCTCTGCGTCAGCTTTTCCAGCAGTTCCGACAGTTCCCGACAGTTCTGACTATTCTCGGTAGTTCCGACTTTTGCCCTCTGTGTCAGCTTTCCTGGCAGTTCTGGCCTCTGCCCTCTGCGTCAGATTTCTCGGCTATTTTGGTAGTTCTCGATAGTTCCGGCTGTTCCCGACAGTTTCGACTTTTGCCCTCTGCATCAACTTTCCTTGCTGTTTTGGCAGTTCCTGACAGTTCCATCTTCTGCCCTTTGCATTAGCTTTCTTGGCTATTCCGGCAGTTCCTGGCAGTTCCAGCTTCTGCCCTTTGCGTCGGCTTAATTGGTTGTTCTGGCTTCTGCCCTTTAGATTAGGGTAGCGTTATCCCTTAGGATTTCTCCTCCTACTAAAACCCAAGGGCAAGTAGAGAGGAAGAGATCCCGAGTGTGTTGAAATGACTTGAAGGCCACCTCTATTTATACTAAAA
>APFE030319725.1:0-12991 GCA_000404065.3 Pinus taeda
AAACGTCGACAGAATGAACATGATATTGTGGATAATCTGAATCATGCTACTCCAACAATATTTAAATAAAGTGGGGAATTTAATGAGTGATTTAACATTTAAGAGTGCTTTAACAATACACTCCATCATCATATATATACAATTTTTAATAATTTTAAAACAATTAATATTTATAATTGTTTTTAAAAATTAAATATACATATTAACCTTATTAAATAATAATTTTATTAATTCTTTTAATAAAATGTATTCATTATCGATTGTCAAATCATAATAAGAATATCTACTTCATGTCGAAATTTTCAATGAATAAATAAATATATTCAATTGTGAAATCATGGTTTGAATATTAATTTAATATGTTTTTGATGGTGAGTAGTCACACATCGAGTCTTTGTCTTGAGAAAATACCACCCTTCTAAAATTTAGTTTCCTTATAGAAATATTGTAATTGCTATAATGGATTTAAAGCATGCCCATGATTTAATGGATTCTATTTAATATACCAAGTGAGTGGGTTTTTTAATAAAAGATTTTTGTTTTTATCGATAAATAATGGTTTAATTTATTTCCATAAATTAGGATTATTATTTTATCAATTTGGGAGTTTGTAAATTTAAAAACACACCAATATATATGCAAAATTAATTTTAGATTTTCTTAATTGCGACTTAAAAAATGAAATTGCTTGTAATAAGTTTTAAATGAAATTGAATGTTAGGGTTATCATTATTTAAAAAAAAAAAAAAAAATCGAGTCATTGAAGTGTTAGTTATGAAAATTTTAATTTGTAAAGCAAAATAAGATTCTAATTTATCAACTCAAGTTTTAAGTGAAATCTAAAGTTACAACTATTATTACTTAATTAAAAATTCAATTTGAAAATGAAATTAAATTATTACAAAATAAAAATGTTAGTATTGACAATTATTGTAACAATAAAATTAATATAAAATAAAAACGTCAAAATTGATAATGAGTGTAACAAAAGTAATGAAACTTTTAACTTGTAGAGCAAATCAAGATTCTAATCTAAATAAAAACCAAAATTATGACTATCATTACTTAACTAAAAATTCAATTTGAAAATGAAATTTAAGTTAACATTAAATAAAATTGTCAATATTCATTAAGTCACTCAGTGATAGAAATGAAACTTCTAACTTGCAAAGCAAAACAACATTCTTATTTATCAACTCAAGTTTTAAATGAAATCTAAAATTATAATTATCATTACTTAACTAAAAATTCAATTTGAAAATGAAATTTAAACTAACATAAAATGAAAATGTGAGTAATAATGAAAATTGTAATTATAAAGAAAAACAAGATTCTAATTTATCAATTCAATCATTTAAAGGCAGAATGGAGCTAATCTTCTTCAATCTATGATACAAAAGTTTATACAGGTAGAAAATCAGGTTGTGGGATTTATGCCTTGAGAAAGGCCGACACAATAGTGCTCTTTTCACTTATGTAGATTGTTCACTAAAAGAAAAAAAATTAACCACATGCTTTGAATGAAAAATTATTCTAAAACAAATTGAAGAACACAACTAACTCAAGTATAATTAGATAATTAAGCATACAATAGGGTCTTACTGGTAGCAACTCCAATTGTAGTGTTTTTATCCTACTCCTTTTGATAGATTAAAGACTTGCAATAATACTCTATTGAATCCTCAATATTTACTCAATCAAGTAAGGCTAAAGTTGGTTTCAAAATCAAATATCAATTCTATTCAAAAGAAACTAATGTTGCATATGAACAATGAGCAATTTATACATATCTAGCAGAGATTGAAAAGAAATTAAAAAGGTATTTACCAACAAATGTAAAGTATAACAAACCACAATATGCACATGAAAGAAATGGTGCACATTGCAAAGGTATTGGGGGCCTCCATGCCTCAACTTGAACACTAAAACATATATATGTTGTAGAAAGTCAAAGATGTTGCATATATTAATTAAAACAAGTCAAGTGCAATGTCTTTTATTAAAATCTCAAATGTAAATGGAAACCTCTCACACCTCCCTCATGCTTTCACTTCTAAAGTTATTTATACAATACAAAACAAAATGAAACAAAGTTCAAAACAAAATAAAACAAAGTTGTTAATAATCTTCACCTAGCCAATTGATCTCATAATTTAGCAATATTCTAAAGTAAATCCAACATCAATGGTGACCCAAAATCATGACAAATCGGAACTATGTGCAGTGATATGGATTTGTTGTCCAAAATTGTGTTTTCTTCTTACTGAGTGGCCACATTGGCCGCACATTTACCAGATCCCTGCAATTGTTTTTTCATAGATCCATAAGGACACCATCCATTTTGTAGAATTTCCCATTGTAGATCAATAGATTATGCAATATACTAAAGCAAAATACAAGATCTACTTCTACAACAAACTTTGCGGAAGCTTAATTGAATATGAGCAAGATCAATAAGAACACATATAACTAACAAAGAGAAAGCAATCACACATGAACACAGAAGAATAATCCTGGGGAAAGCCTCGGCCTAAAACCTCAATCTCTGTAATATCATACAAGTGGAAAATAGTCTGGATTACAAAAAGAATCAGCTCACAAGCTATTATGCTCCCTCTGCAATCCCTTTGTTGCTCATAGAGAGTCAAAGGCTTCTCACAAACCTTCTCCTTCGCCCTCCAAGCCTCCTATTTCCTTGCGTAGTTTTTCCTAGGGTCCAGTGCTTCCACTTGTGTGAATTCCCACCTCACACTGCTCACTTGGCTCATAAATAACTACGCAAACCTGAAGGATATAATTCCTTCTGCATGGATGAGTTTCCTATATAGGAAAAATCCTCCAACTGGCAGTACATTATCCCTTCCTCTAATCTAAACTGGGTCTCTGACTGAAATGACATGCATGAGTTATTTATGAGAGAATATTCATTTATCTGAAGAGTAGCAATTACATGCATGCAAGCATTAACTAACTAAACTCACAATTAATTTTACAAATTGTTAGAACTAATCTAACTGGACTTGACTCAGTTAACTGAGCCAACTAATTACAACTCAATATTACAACTCATCCTTATCTCTTTAACTGATGGATAAATTCCTCAATCAATGGAGAAACTGTTGCATGTACTCACATAGACTTCATGTTTGATTTTCCACAACTAATTAACTCATGGTGAATTAATTAATTATTTTACAAACAACTGCTAAGATCAAATTCGAATTTTACTTCTCAATTTTATTCCAGGGACTGACTAAAATTGGAATCCATCCCGAAATCCTATTTATAGCAACACTATTTTTAGCACTTCCATTTTTCATTTGTTGTTGCTATGTCCAACACTGGTACCCGAACTGTTATTTATAGCAGTGTTATTTTAGCACTTCTATTTTTAGCATTTCTTGTTGCTATTTTCAACACATTTCAAGAAACCTAACAACAAAACTCATGTCTTTGATTTCTCAAAAAATGCCCGCACATATCAAAACAAACAAATAATTACCAAAATGCATTATTTTTGGTAAAATCTAGTAAAAATGACTGCCCAATGCTATTAAAATCAAAAGTTAAAATGTAATAATAAATACCTTTTTAGTGGTTTTATTGGTTAAGATGAATATTAAATGAGACAAAAGTGATGAGTAATGAGTTTATTATGGCCAAGATGACATGTATTTAGATGGTTATCCTTAATAAAAAAGAGTACCGACAATAATAATCATCTAATTTTAAGGTTAGAAGTCTAATATTAGATTGATGTATGAGATTCCTTTTATTTGACAACTAAAATTAGCAAATTGGTTTATGAGATTCCCTTGATTTTACTACTAGAAACAACAAAAGTGTACATACTCTATCCCCTTCAAAATTGAACTTGAAACCTAAATCTATGACCTCTTACAAGAATGCATATGTTCTTAACCATTAACCTTACTCAAGCTATATAAAAAAAATTGGAGATAAAAAAATTGAGTTTGATTATTGGTTGATTCAATTCTAATTCATTTGGACATGTTTTATAGCGAATAGACATATTATTAAACTAGCCTAGATTCATCTTAACTCCATATCTATGAAGCATCAAGAATAAGAATACCATTGGAAAAACCATGAGTTGAACCCAAAAATTGCCAAAGTTTAATTGACTATTTTATCTCAATTTTATTTTAATTATTAATTTTCTTATTTTATTAATTTTTGTTTTTATTTTATTGTATTTTTCTTTTATGTAATTTGACCAAGTGAAAATGTTTGCATAACAAGATAGGACATTACAACATTTCTTCTATACTAAGTTGGAGACTATCTCTCAGTGCAACAAAAAAAAAAACAACAACAACAAACAAACAATTAAAGAAAAAATAAAATTGATGCATTTTAGGAAAAAAGAAGTTGATGCATTTTTATTTCTATTTTCATATTAATAGTGAGAAATAATAACTTCTACATATACTTGTTTTGTTTTTAAGAGGATTTGATATTAAGGGATTTGAAGGATGACATGACTTGTGTATTGGTTGGCATGGTTCTATCTAAACACTATGTTGCTATTTCATTTTCTCTTAAGAAGCAAAATAAGCTAGATCACTTATATTCATGAAAAGGTTTTGAGATTCAATGAATAAATTGATGAACAAATTTTATATCCATTGATTTCATACTTATGCGATCCATATTATTATTGTAAATATCTTTTGGATAAATCACATCATTATCGAAAAACTCTTTGAAGAAGGGCGATCAATTCTTTCTCAAAGGTTAATGATTAACCTAGAAGTTGAATCAATTGATCTAGAAATTGAAGTAGGGGATTAATAGGTGTCTAGATCTAAACTAAATGATTGAGATGAAGTTGTTTATCCAACACTAGTAGCATAGGAAATGTAGAAGCCAAAACAATTTACTAAGTAGTAAATTGATTTGGATTGGATCATTATACTGATTCTCATCCACCTCGATGCCTTCAGAGTGGAAAAGGTGGAGGAATTAACTCTCAAGACCATTTTTACTAGTGGGACCCAGTTTGGAAAATTGGGGTATGAAACCTTCTAGGAGATTTTTGAGGCATCAAATGATGTTTTTTGGAGGGTAAAACTTTGTTTCTTTAACATTGCACCATTTTTTCCATATTCTACACACAGATAACTTTCCAATGGCACAAGAATCGTGTAAATCAGTGTTTGTATGTGAAATTTATGCCACTCAGAAGTTAACCTTCCTGTTTTCATTTTCATAATTCAAGAGGATGCCACGTCAACCACATTATTCATTAAAAAGGAGCTAGCCACATGATTATGATGTAGAAGACTCTAGAAGAGTCTATATTGTAACTTTCGTTAAGAGTTGAGGTAGTCAAACCTAACCACTGGTAGGCTATCAAGTTGTGTTATAACCAGGCCACTAGGAGGAAAAGGAGTTTTATTCTTTCAAGTACATTTATTCCATAGATGAGAAAAAATAGCCAAGAGGGATAGGATATAGAGCACACACAGATTATTTGTAGATTGGAACATCTTGATACTCATATTTGTCGAAAACGGGATGAAGCTCATTAACCAATTTTTTAAAATATGAGATAGAAGTAGTGGGTAGAGAATAGCACCATTTCTTTGCACGACCATCCAATGTAAGATTAAATAACCTTGTGAGGATTTCTTCATAATAAACACCACTTGAAAAACAAAATTGAACAAATTCAATTACGTAATCAAGGATGGTTGTTTTACCCTTGCCATCAAATTTCAAATGTGATAAGTAATGTAAAAATTATGTAGGGATTGAAATATCTAAAGATTTGGAAAAACACCTCAGAATTTTGATTTGGGATGAGGCCATTAAAGGTAAGAGATTCAAATATACTTCATAGGTTGAGATTTTCATCTCGCTCTCCTTCTAGTGCCAACATGTTGATGGTGCTAGATGTTGCCAACATGTAAGGGAATCCCCCCGATGTGAAGTCCCAACTAGACCTCACACAATTTGGTGTAGGAGTCCCATCTAGCTATATGGTCTGGCCACCCTTGGAAAGGTTTCAAAGATATGCCTTGGTTACAATCACACGCAAGAGATCACAGCACCTCTTTGGGAAACAAGTATGTAAGCTATGTGAGGCAACCAATGTAAGGTGCACGAGGGAAATTCCATGGATGGTAAAAGAAAACAAGCATCTAGTTAGAAAAGTAATAGTATTATCCTAAAGGGTGACCCATTAAGGAAGAGAAAGACTTGTTGATTACCTGCAGATTAGTCCACATAATAAACAATAATCATGAGAGTATAACAACATTTATTCAATGATAACCATAGCTAAGCAATGAATTAGTTCATTAAACTTAGTATGTAATTAAAGCGACATATACCACAAACATAACAAGAATAGTCCTACTATATCTACAATACATGTATGAAGAAGTATCGTCTCATAGAGCTTCTGATTATGAATGAAATATCCCAAGTAAAATGATACATAGATGAAACACTATATCTAGTAGTGGAACATGAAGCCACAACTTTCTTCTCCAAAGAATGATCTATCTCCTATGCACTATAAGAGAAGCCAAGGAAAGACTCTAAGAATCCAAGCCTTTAGCTTGAGTTATGAGGATCTATTTATAACAATTGACCATGACCTTTGAGCTTCCTCTTGACTCTTCAACTCCTATGACTCTTGATATTATCTACATGAGTTATTACATTACATATGTGGCTTTTCACATTCAACATGTGTCCCTTGGACTTCATTACATACAAATTATTCCAAAAGAAAAATTACATATGAGGCAGTGACTATATGAGACAAAACTAATAATAGGACAAAGTCTTATCAACTTATGAAATATTTTGCTTCCTCATGGAGCTCATTGGGGTTCTATGCATGTCATGCTCTTAACTTCATAGAGATTACTCTGACCCAAACTTGCAATTATGTAGCATATCAAATCTTCACCTCTAATGCCTCTATCAATATGAACAATGTAAACTTTCAGTTTCCTAATAACTTCATGCCTCAATATCTCCAGGAACTTAGTCATGTACTCTTCACCTGTCATCCATCCCATCTTCAGCTCATAGAATTATTTGACCCTACTGTCGTAGTGCTTTTCTGAAAAGTACTTCTTCTTGAAAAGCCTCTTGAACCCATTCCAACTCAAGTCCTTCGTCCTGATGTCTCTGACCTGCTTCACATCCTCCCACCAGATATCTTCTTTACCTCTTAGGCTTAAGATAGCTACTCTAGCCTTCATATTATCTTTGTAATTATGAAACTCAAAGAACTTCTTCATTCCAAGTATCCAAGCCTCTACATCTTCCAGCTTCTTCAAATATCCATCAAAAGTAGGTACTTTTACTTTCTTAAATTCATATGGAAAGTATCCCTTATCATTCCTCCTGTAAGAATGATAATGATGATAATCATAATGCCTATTAGAACCTGAACTAGAGTAGTACTTGTGTCCATCACCTCTCCTATCTGGAGTATCCAACAACCTCCCACCTCTCACTGTGTCATCTCTGCCCAACCTATGACCACCATGAGACCTACTACCATATGTCCCATTAGTTTTTTCCTCCTGCCCATGGCTGATCCGAAGTGGCACTTGTAACTGCAATTCTGACCAACTTTGAAGAAGTATTGCATTAACCTCTACTTGTTTCTCTTGCGCTTGCATGATTTTGTCATTGTTCACCTTACAACTCCTTCTTTCTTCCTTCAATATTCTCAATGTGTCCGCTAAGTTAGAAGAGAGCCCAACACCATGCCACTCATCTGACTCATGGGGAGAATCTTTGCCGTCTACCATCTTGCTAGTCATTTTTTATCTCTTTCCAGCAAAGTGTACTATGTCAACTAAACCAAATCACAATAAACCATCATATCTTAGAAAAATCCGGGGAGGAGATCTCATATGCAAGGTCAACCAAATCAACATAATACATGTACAAACATAATCATTACAACATATATACATATAATACACAAACATTTAATCATATAACCATTATTCTAGCTAGAGTTCAGTCATCAATGCATGACCATATCAACTACACATACCCTCACCTCATGAATGACAACAAAAATTGTACCAATGTGCACTGAAAATACGCAAGCATGAACAACATGTAACCAATAATACACTCTTAAAAACACACTTCACAACAACAACATCCTCTTTCACATGGCGACATCACTACAACCATGACCAAAACCATGCATATGAAACAAGCATATATAACAAGATGACTAAAAAGCATGCTCCCAACATGAATGCATGACCAATGCACATCGCTCATCTAGTTGAAGGGGTGAACCATGCTCTGATACCACTCTGTAACACCCTCATCCCACATCTACCCAAGTAACTAGCCAACCCAGGTAAACATGCGATGAGAGACCACTATGATGGGATTCAACCTCCTAGGTGACCTTAAGGAAGCAAAATCAATGGAAACACATCACACAAACCTTCCACATTAGCAACAGAACTCTCAGGCTCCATCCCAACCACTCAGGTAACCAACCTCTGAGTCGCACTCAGTTTTTAGACCTTTAATCTGCCATACACTCCCTTGATATGGATAAGCATGCATCCAGGGGGCTATAGACGTTCCCACATCATGGGTATGAATGTATCAGGGGACTTTTCTCCTCAGACCTATGCCTGTAATTCTAGAATTTGTGCCACTTTTTGAGGCCCAAAGCCCAGGTCACTACACAGAACTCAATGACACTTTTATAACTAAAATATAACAACATAATAACGATATGAATGCAATTACTTGAACAAGGACTTGACTGGAACCCTACTAGCCATGACAGTTATTTCGTCAAACATGTCACAAAGATGTAATTTATAGCTTTAAACAACAGATTCGAGGATAGGGGCCTCATACTTATATGAGAATCACTGAGAAGCATTGTTCCCTTATATCATTAGTTGCATTATCATCTATTAGGTCATAGATACATTATTGATTCATTTACAAATCAAAACATGAGGAGAGCCATACATCATCACTGCCATAATACATGCTTATAACCAACATAATAACAACAAAAATATCAAATATACACCAGTCATAGAATCCACATATAAAGCAGTAAATTTACACATAAGATATCAAGGAGAGAACCTATTATTAAATAATGCAAAATCCAACCCGAGATGGGACTATTGCATTCCACCCAACCATAAATTGGCTAAGCCAAGTCTCTCTTAAACCAATCACCCTCGTTCCATATTCCAAGCATGAATGTGGGACTCAAACCAAAAGAAACAACCAGGGCATCCTGAGACTAAACCACCTCACCCTCATCAATAGAAACCAGGCTTCACCGTAATCCACATTGGATCCCTAGGCCAAAATAATAAACATGTAATAGCATGCTTACCATGACCTCCACTAGATCACTAGGCCAAAGCAAGGATGGATTCCACCAGATTTCTCCACCCACGTCGTGAGGAATTTTCCTATCTCCTAGTCTCTCAGGCTTTACTACAATCCACACCATATCATTAGGCCCTAAACCTAAACCCACTCTCCAGGATTTACCGCATATCCCATCTGGAGATTACTCAACCTGATGGAGGGAACCCACCTCTAGGTTTTATCATATTCATCGGTCGAGGATTCCTAGGCCCACCAAGGCAACACAAAATTCAGCTTTACCGCAACCCACCATCTGGTTCAGGGGTTTCTAGGCCATGTGTTCTAGTATTCAGAGATCCACCTCACTCAGCTTTGAATCCATCTGGAAATCTAGCTCAACCAAAATTTGAGAACCCCATCACACCATAGCTATCCAAAAATGGCAATGCTAGGATGAAAACACTATCACACATGGAAAAACCCATTCCATAACAGTAAAGAACCACATGCAATACCATGCATGTCAAATTTAGCAAGGAAAACACACATGCAAACTGATACCTATAAAGAATCATGTTGTAGCTGCTTGATCTTGTTGTTCCTTGCTTGCTCCTTCCTTCCTATTGCCTTCTTTTCCTTTCTTGACCCAATGCCAAAGTGCTCCAAGAAAACTCTAAGTGTCCACGAGTGAGAGAGAGAGAGAGAGAGAGAATAATGAGAGAGCTCCCAAAATTGAATTAACAAAAGGTACCAACTGATCCTCAGAAGCCTTTCTACTAATTAAGCCTCTATTTTCTTCAGTTTCCATTACTTGCCTTGATTTTACTTCTCACATGCAACATGTGACCTTTCACCTTCCTTTTCTCGTAATTTCCATTATTTTCATAAATAAATGTGCCAAAAATGCCATTTTCCTTTCCAAAGCCTTAACCATTGCCTTTGCCAATTTCCTTAGCCATAATAAACTAAATGAACACCTACACTAGGATGTCTTGCCCAACATTCAGCTTGGAATAAGTTTCCCATCAACCATGGTTATTATTTTTCCTTTATTAACTTTTATTACGTGGAATTTTGACCAGGGTTGTTACACAAACATTCTTGGAGACTCAGGTTACCTCTCAGACCCTCCCTGTGGCCCAACTTGATAAATAGAGTGTTAGATTGTGGAGCTTTGACCACAATTAGAGAATTAGGTTTAAATGGATGAATGGGCACACAATCAACTTTGCTTAGGATAACTAGTGACTATGGGAGAGATATAAACATGATAGTTATGGATTAGTAGACAAGGGGCATTGCAACTCGATTTTGAAGGCATGTAACAACAATGGAGGAGAAATGGAGGAGTCTGATTAGTACACTAAGGATGGTGACTTGGGAGTGATTGTGTGGTGATTTGAAAAAGGTGGTTGGTTTCTTTGGATAAGAAAGGAAGGATAAGTCGATTCAAAGAGAAATGTTGGGGTGACAGTGGCCGAGAAAAGCCAAACAGTTGCATATGCAAGGAACAAGTCATTCATATGGTAGAACAAATGGAATCCCTCCAAATTAACATGATGATGATGAACATGAGACAACAAAAGAATATGGAAACAAGTGTGAATGTGATGGAAGAGATCCAAAGTCTGAGAGATAAGACAACCCAAAAAATGAATGAGATAGAGGCACTTCACCAACAGATTGTGGACTTATAGGAAGAAATTCAAATTCTAAATACCAATCTAAATTAATCAAGCTTTGGAAGTTGGAAGGAGGTGAACCGATTTCCATACCTCAACTGAACGCTGAAGGAGGAGGTTGAGGATTCCAAATGATCTATGTATTGTTGTAAATTTTGCTTGCTATTAGGAACTTACTATTGGTTACATCCCTATAGAGAGTAACCAATTTTGTGAAACTTTGTCGTCCATTAGAAGTCATAGAAGTCTAAAATAAGAATAAGAATAAGAGGCAGTTAAATGACAAACAATGTATTGTTTCAGTATTTGTTGTGACCAGGCAAAAATTTAATGCAATACAAATACTCATTTTTGTTTAAAATATATATAATAATTAATGTATATAAAATGTACAGTAATTAATGGATAGAGAATATATTGTAAAGATAAGTTTCTAAATATTTTATTATAATCATGGAGGTAGGAGCGGGAGGGGTTATCTTTCACCTCGATGAAGAGATGGAGATTCAATTTGCATAGGGATTAGGTATTTATACAAATAATTAGGTTAAATATTATCCTGGTGGCAAGGATTGGAACTGGCCTACTCTAGGGGACTTCGTCAATTGATGGTTTTCGACAAATAAATGATTGTGATCCAACAGGTGAATAAAGTTAAAGAAAATGATGAGCAAACTTTAGCTTAATTCTACATCAAATTAAATTATTATTGGATAAATTTGATTTGGTTGAAATCTACCATGTTAAGAGAAACCTTAACACGATGGCAGATTCATTGGCTAACCAAGGAACAATTTTAGAAAAAGGGGTGTTAAAGGTTGATGAAGGGGATTTACAAACAAAAGAAAACCCATGAGGAACATAGTTGATATATTTTTTCCTCTGACATTCATGAGAATTTAATTCGGAATAAGGTGTCAAGTCTCATCGTCTAATACGAGCACACATTATTTCAAAATCACATTAAATCCTTCAGCATGGTGGTGGCCTTTTCTTGTTATGGAGGGTCGTGCTAGTGCGGCCAACGGGATCGTAATCATCACATTGTGTTGGATACAATATAGATGGATATGTGAAGATACGATTAATAAAACCTTTCGAATGTGGGAGGCCTTTGATCCTACATCTAAGATGTAGTTTCCATGTGTGAAATCTCTTCCCTTTTTAGAATTTGCTTCAGATGACAATCTTTCCATTATGACATCTGATTTCCCTGGTCAACTGGTACTTGTGGCTCAAGATGACATTAATGATAAATCCAAAGGCTTCAAATCAAGAAATGATAGCTCGACAATCAATATATATATATATAATATATATATATATAATATATATATAACATTAAAGAAAATATGAAAGCATAGATTTGGGGATTAGATTCATACTCTGTCAAGTTTCTCAATAGGTGTGGGATAGGTTCATGGTTATGGAGCATGACACTAGAAATGTAGAGGAAGAGCTCAATAATTTTGTAGTTAAAATGGCGGGTGCCCTGGAATTTCTTAGCGAATTTATCTCAAGGAATGAAAATTTAATCTTGATTGAATCACGAGCTTAGTGCGAACTCTTAACTTGAAGAATGGGAATATTGGAGGTTAAGATGGATCGTCTGCAACTGGAAAATGAAATGTTGAAATTTCATGTGGGAAATCTGGCACAGACAAAGGATACTGATGATGATGACGTTTGTAATGGAGCAACTGAGGATATCATAGAGGATATGTAGTGATTTACCTAGTTGATAAAAAAAAAAATATACGCTCTGCAAATATGTAGTGTCTGTAGGTGTATTTTGGTGAATGTATGGAGAAAATTAATTTCGAATAACTATTTGTAGTCCAGAGTAAATTGTGTCAAATTTTCACAGAGATTTGGGACATCAAAAGAATAATTTTTGGCTTATGATATTTATGGCCTTCAAACCAGATTGTTTTAATGCA
>APFE030319725.1:15193-49096 GCA_000404065.3 Pinus taeda
CAAGCTCAGCAAAGCCAAGAAAATTTATAAGTGGAATATGTCACTAGTCTGCATGGATTACACTTGCAGGCCTAGGAAAGCCAAGAAAATTGATAAGTGAAATAAACGGAGATAGATTAAATCACATGACATGAGTTGGTGATCTTGAGCAAAATAAATAGTGGGTTTAAAAGAGTCATTTGGGGCGGTATTGCTGAACATTACTTTGACATAACGCATGAGCTCCAGGTCATGAAGAGTTAAAAACGTTACCAATGGGAGTAGCTATTGCTCCATTATGTACAATGCCTAGGCCCTCAGAATAGCCATGTGTTTCGGCTTCATGAATAGGGACATTCTGCACACTGTTGTTGTCGTTGATGATGTTGTAGTTGTGGTTGTTATTAGGGTTATTAGCCACATGGGACTGAATTAATGTTACCTTTCTGCTTCTGACTCCACTTCTAGGCCCCGTAGTGCTGCTCCCCCTCCTGCTAGGGCCTGACAAATCCCAACCAAACCCACATTTTTCCAGGTTAGATCTCCAAAACCCAAATAGCAAGATCCTAAATTCTTTCATCTACCTTGATTTCCAGCACGCACATTCGTTAACCCCTAACTCCTTTTACCATTGGTTTCAGCCATCCAGTAGTTGCCCATGTACTAAATTATCCCTCAATGCAAGTATGGAAATTTGGGTAAGAAGACTTACCTCAGGGCAATATGGGTGCTGAGGAGCTCCCTACGCCATATGCAGAGAAGATTTCCTAGCACCCACAAAAAAATTTATTGACAACTTGCAAATGGATTCGTTGCACAAGTTCTTGGAAATTTAGAAGTATTCGAATACTAGGCAGGTAGCATGCGTTGCACAACTCAAAGCCATTTATTAAAATACTATAAAGCCAAATCATGCCCTGGAATGTGCCAATATGATAACCATGGCATTACATGTGCACGCCCACAAGAGCGAACAGAACCCACCAGTGTGCATGGATTACACTTGCAAGCCCAGGAAAGCCAAGAAAATTGATATGTGGAATATGTCACCAGTCTGTATGGATTACACTTGCAGGCCTAGGAACGCTAAGAAAATTGATAAGTGGAGTATTTCATTGGATATTCCGTTGGTCGTTGGGAAACTCAAGTGTGCACTCCATAGTGAAGAAGCATTTAGCTAATTAAAGAGGCTTTTACATAGTATTAATTGTTGCGGTTTTTAAGCGTTCATACAAGAAGGCGTACAGTTTTCAAGCTTTCATATAGGAAGGCGTATAGGAAGTATGAAAGCGTACAATAATGTTGCAATGGGAAGACCTGACGAGTCCACTGCCTCTAAAATCTTTGCCCCACTGGGATCGAAGAAATTGGATCCCCTAATACTCCTTCAACTGCACTCTTCCTGTCAATCTGCAGGGATGGAGATTGTTTCTTCTGCTAAGGAAGATGATGCTGGTGGGTTTATCAATGTAATTGCAAATGGTGGACAATTTTGCTTCTCTCAAGAATTTGCTTCAAAATCACAAGTGGGTCGGAAATAGCATAATAAATTGTTGTGTTTTGGCACTTTGTTGATATTGAGGTTAGGCAAGGGTTAGGGTTAGGTAATAGTAACAGTAGCAGCAGAGAAATGGTAAGGCCATGGGAAAGGAGTTAGTGGACTATGGAGCTCTTTGAGAAGGCGCAGAAGGTTGCGGACAAAGCTTGCCATAAATGAAGCAGAGGAACAATGATGCCTGGATTCCCTTAAAGCCCTCTGTGCGTGTTGTAGTCAGGTCTTATATATATAATTTTATTTTTATTTTATATTCAGTCCTATCAAAATGATCACAGAATCCTCCCAAGCCGTAATTTTTTTGAAAAAAATTAGTATTTGTTGTTTCATGTTGTTGTTATGTTGTTGTTGCTAATTCGGTTCCTAACCGACTGAAAGCTTAGATTTTAGTAAAAGCTTGTTAATAGAAAAATAGAAAAATGTAGAAAAATGTTCAAACAGATAGAAGAACATGGTAACATATTGGACTATGAGCATTAACCATTAAACTTACTTCACTTGAAGCAATTCTCACAGTCAATCATGTCTTTTTTGCAGCGATTCTCAGGCATGTCTTTTCTGCTCTTTTCTGAAGTATGTAGGATGATTATTGTACATCTTTTCTGCAGCGACAACGATTCTCACTAATTTTTGCATGTCTTTTCTCTATGATATAGGATGATTATTGCAGGTCTTTGCTACAGGATGAGTACCACAAGAACCTTTTTTCCTATGATATATGATGATTATTGCAGGTCTTTGTCGCAGGATGAGTTCTTGTGGTAGAAACAACTTGAACCTGGCCCGTTTCATGCTCGGGCTGAATTTGTGGCCTGTCTCATCCTCGAGCTGAATTTGTTACCGAATAACCTCTCTGTTGTTGGTGGAATGTTGGTGGTCGAATGAAGCAGCGGTGTGAAGAATATATGTGGAATGAGGTAGCGGTGTGAATAATATATGTGTTGCCTCTGAAGTGAAACACTGGCAGGTGGTGAAACACCGAAGTGGAACACTGACAGGTGGTGCCAAATATGGCAAGTGGCATGAGTATCAAAAACTTTGGATAAAATTGTAATGTACCAGACTTAAAATTACAAGGGGAATCCATACTTTGGATAAACGCTGAAAGACCATTCCCACCTCATGGGCTCTACCATGAATAGGAGAAACTTTGGATAAACTTAACAGAGCCCAATCTTAAGGCGAATTCATACTTTGGATAAAACCTATTTGCGAATTGCATATTTTGTAACTCTGCAATAAGACCTCTAAAATTAAACTATGGATAAAACCATTGTTTTTGCAAAAACGTTCGTTAAATACATTGGTCAACGCAAATTAATAGTGATTTAATGTTGGATCGATCGCTATAGTCCCTGTAGTGCCGTAGGCAGGGACTAATAAGAACCAAAGGTGAAGCTATTAAGTACCTTAAAAGAATTAAGAGCAATATGATTCACCCAATCTAGTTTTGTTGTGACCTTCAACTCGAAAATCCACCATTCATAAGGTAGGTGAACCTTCAAAAGTAAAAGGAATGACTTTGAAATAATCACACACATTCATTGTTATGCATGACACAACATAATATTATGTTACAATTATTAAAGTAATATCATCATATGCATTTGATTTATTTTGTCTTTTCATGTTATTATAGTTTGAAAAAAATAAAATAATGCTACATTATATTGGAGGAAACGAGCGTCATGGCAAGAAAACTAGTTCCAAGTACAAGGAACATACTTGTGCAAAATGCAAGCAAGTTGTACGAGATATGGACATTCTTTTGGATGTTTCTTTTAGGGATATTAGTTTCTAGTTTACAAAGACAATAATTGCAAAGGTGAATGGTTAAAGAGAATGTGGGAGTAGTAAGCAACAACTGGCAAATTGAAATGGGAATTAAGCTTAAAAGCACCAGTAGTGACATGTGATGTGACAATGCAACTTGAAATATAAAAAAGTGGGAGCCCCGTGGACAAAAAATATTGAGGAGAATATTTCATACTTTGTCAGAAAGTCATGGAAAGGCTAAGAGGGCTCTCGAGCCTATGAAAAATGATGTAGGAGTACCTAAATGAAGAGGTGATAGCTGGGAGTTGGTTCTTGTGTGTTGTTTGTTTTCCGTTCTATTTTAACAAATAGAGAGGAAAACATCTCAATTTCTATTTTATTTAGTTTCATTTTGTATTATTGTAAGTGAAGGCTGAATCAGTCATTGTTAGTTTTGAATTAGACAAGATAGGATTAGATGGGAATTAGTTTGAGAAAATTGTCTCAAAACTGAGAAAACAGTTCCTCGAACTTTAAGAGGAATTGCCTCTGATGTATTAAAAAGAAAACAAGAAGGAAGGTTAGGGGGAGAGGATTCAAGAGGGAATTGTAAGCCTACGAGTAGATTAGGAATAGAGGCCACTAGATTAGGAAGCATTGTTCCAGACTGTATGTAAATCACATGTAAAATGTTGTAAATTGATTATTGATAGTGGGAGTACCGATAATTTGGTAACTACGGAGATGATGGAGAAACTGGGTTTGAAGAAAGTAAAACACCCAACTCCATACAGGGTGTCGTGGTTGCAGAAAGGACACCAATTGTTGGTTAATGAACAATGCGAGGTAGATTTTCAGATAGGCAAGTACAAGGATAAAGTGACTTGCGACATAATGCCGATGGATGTGTGCCATATTCTGTTGGGTAGACGATGGCAGTACGATAGAAAGTTAGTCCATGATGGAGTGGCAAATTGTTACAGATTTGTTAAAGATGGGATAAAGCATACCTTGGTACCTATGGAGGAAGCCAAGGAAGGAGAGGAGACAACATAAACAAGTGGAATGAAAGCAATACTGCTAGGAGGAAAGGAGTTTCTACGATAGATTAAAGAGAGTGAGAAGGGTTATGCAGTTGTGAGGAGACAAGAGCAATATTAATACACACCAACCTTACTGATTTACCAGAAGAGATATAGATCATGCTGCAAGAATTTAGTGATATTGTGGTAGATGTTCTGCCAGATAAATTACCACCAAAGAGGAGCATCAGACACCATATTGATTTTATTTCGGGAGCCAGTTTGCCAAACAAGGCTACCTACCAGATGAGTCCAAATGATAATGAAGATATCCGGAAGCAGGTGTAGGATTGTTGGATAAAGGACAGATTTGGGAGAGCTTAAGCCCTTGTGCAGTACCGACCATTTTAGCTCCCAAGAAAGGAGGTGAGTGGAGAATGTGCACGGATTCCTGGGCCATTAATAAGATTACTATTAGGTACAGATTCCCATTACCTTGAATAGAAGATATGATGGATTGTCTGAGTGGAGTAGCATACTTTTCAAAGATAGACCTAAAAAGCGACTACCACCAAATCAAAATTCGGGAAGGTCACGAGTGGAAGATAGCTTTCAAGACAAATGAAGGCTTGTATGAATGGCTGGTTATGCCATTTGGATTGAGCAATGCTCCTAGTACATTCATGTGGTTAATGAACGGGATGCTCAGGGAATTCATTGGGAAATTTGTGATTATGTATCTAGATGATATACTTATATTCAACAAGATGAAGGAGGAACATTTCCGACATGTGAGGTATGTATTAGAAAGATTGCAGCAAAATAAATTGCTGACAAATTTGAAGAAATGTTCTTTTTTCAAGAAAGAGTTAATTTATTTAGGATTTGTGATTGCTAAGAATGAATTAAAAATGGATCCGGAAAAGGTTGCAGCTATAGTTAGCTGGCCATCCCCAAAAGTTTGTTTGAGGTACAGAGTTTTCATGGATTCGTGAGTTTTTATCGGAAATTTATTAAAAAATTTAGTGGGATTTGTGCACCTATGCTAGACACCATTAAGAAAACAAATCAGCCTTTCCATTGGACAAAAATGGTAGAGTAGAGCTTTCAATTGCTCAAGAAGAAAATTATCGAAAGACCAATTTTGAGATTGCCGGACTTTAACAAACTTTTCCAAGTTCGTTGTGATGCCAGTGGGACAGCCATTGGTGCAGTACTCAGCCAAGAGGACAATCCGGTAACCTATTTCAGTGAGAAACTAAATGAAAGTAGGCAAAAATACACATCCTATGACAAGGAATTTTATGCAGTGATTCAAGCGCTAAAGCATTGGAGACATTATGTGTTGGCCAACGAATTTGTCTTATTTCAGAAAATTATGTGGTGCAGTGTATTATGCAGTAGCATAAGCTGAACCAGAAACATGCGAAGTGGGTGGAGTACCTGCAGAGTTTTACATTTGTGTTGAAACATATCAGCGGTCAAGCCAACAAAGTGGCAGATGCATCAAGCAGGAGGAATCTGATCCTATAGGAAAGTACCATACAAATGTTAGGATTTGAACATCTTAAGGACTTGTATGAGGCAGATGCAGATTTTAAGGAAGCTTATGAAGCTTGCCAAAATTCATTGTTGAGAGATAGTAGTTCATGGCTGGACTATAACATGCAGGAAGGATTGTTGTTCAAAGGAGGGCAGTTATGTATTCTGGAATATTCTATATGAGAGAACTTAATCCAGGAAAAGCATAGTGGAGGTTTAGCCGGGCATTTTGGCATAGACAAGACCTTTGATCAGTTGAGCCACTTTTATTATTGGCTGAAGATGTGGAGAGATGTACAAATATTTGTAACTAGATACAAAATATGTCAGCTTGCAAAGGACATAGCTAGAACACAGGGTTATATGCACCCTTACCCATTCTGAGCAGACCTTAGGACTCAATTAGTTTAGACTTTGTCTTAGGTCTATTGAAGACACAATGGAGATTCTATTCCATCATGGTGGTGGTGGATCGTTTCACTAAAATAGCACATTTCATGCCATGCAGGAAAACAAGTGATGCCACACATGCAGCGCACTTATTCTTTACCGAGATAGTCAGATTACATGGCTTGCCAAAGTCTATTGTTTTAGATCGAGATGTTAAATTTACAAGACATTTTTGGTGAACCTTATGGAAGAAGTTAGACACCAAAATAAACTTCACCTCAGCTTATCATCCACAGACCGATGGCCAAACCAAAGTGGTGAACCGGAGTCTAGGAAATTTGTTGAGGAGTTTGGTTGGAGAAAATTCTCGACAGTGGGATCATGTGTTTGCACAAGCAGAATTTGCTTATAATGATTCGCCCAACCGGAGTACAAGCAATAGTCCTTTCTAGATCCTATATGGAATGCACCCACGTGGAGTACATGACTTATGGGATTTGGGACAGTTGGAGCGTAGGAGTGTTGATGGTGAAGACTTCACAAAGGCAATCAACAATCTTCATGAACAGGTGAAATTAAAATTACAGAACAACAGCCAAAGATACAAGCAGAAGGTAGATTCAAAAAGGCGAGAGGTGCAATTCAACGTAGGAGACCTGGTATTAGCACGCCTATGCAAGGAGAGGTTTCCTAAAGGTGAGTACAACAAGTTGAAATGGAAAAATATTGGGCTTTGCAGGATTCTTCGAAAATTTTCTGCAAATGTTTATGAATTGCAGTTACTCCCAGGTATTGGAATTTCACCCATTTTTAATGTAGCAGACTTGTACCACTACATTGCAGTAGAGGATGAAGACAATTCGAAAATACGAACATAGGACACCCAGGAAGAGAGTGACAAGTGGATTAAACAAATTCCCCCAACAAAGCCTCTAGAGATCGAACAGATCCTAGATACCCAGGTGGCTAGACGGACCTGACAGAAGGAATATCTGCAGTACCTAGTCAAGTGGAAGGCTCATCCTATTGAAGATAGTTCTTGGTTAGATGTTAGCCAGATTCAGAATGTTGGGTACTCTATTGAAGAGCTCGTGGAAAGGAGCCATGAATTTCATTCACCACGGGAGTTTGATGCAGGAGCACCCGAAAGAAGAGGCGACAACTGGGAGTTGGTTCTTGTTTGTTGTTTGTTTTCCATTCTATTTTAACAAATAGAGAGGAAAACATCTCAATTTCTATTTTATTTAGTTTCATTTTGTATCACTATAAGTGAAGGCTGAATCAACCATTGTTAGTTTTGAATTAGATAAGATAGGATTAGATGGGAATTAGTTTGAGAAAATTGTCTCAAAATTGAGAAACAGTTCCTCGAACTGCAAGAGGAACTGCCTCTAATGTATTAAAAAGAAAACAAGAAGGAAGGTTGGGGGGAGAGGATTTGAGAGGATTCAAGAGGGAATTGTAAGCCTACGGGCAGATTAGGAACAAAGGCCACTAATTTGTAGAATCAGGCCAGAGAGGATTGAGGGAGGACTGAATAGAGTGAGAGCATATTGCGTGTGGATAACATATGAAACAAAGGTCTTTCTTTGTTATAATCAGGCCCAAGGTCGAGAGTCTATAATTTCCTTTATTTTGAACAAAAATGATGTTGTGTGTATGATTTATTAAAGCCTGTTGGAACTCTGTCTTGTGATTTTGTTATTTATAGTCGGCGGAGTGGTTAATTCATAATTCTTTATGGTTTTCAATATCAATCGCAGAGTTAATAGAACTCTGAAGTTTTCATATGAAACCCATTTTTGAATCGATTTAATCTAAGCATCGGATCACCCATATCGGGTCGATAAAGCCTGTTTGCATGGTTTCAGACCCGTTAGCAAAAATTCCATTTACACTAAGTTTTTAGCGCAAACCACTTAGCAGATCCGTATAACGGATTTGAAATATTATAATCGTGAGTTCTGAGTCATATCGGGTCCGAACTCATAATCGCATCAAACCATCGGAGAGGTGTATGACAAAGGCCTACCCCAAACCTTGGCGATATGTGATTGCTGACACATCGCATCGGCGTTTAGGAATGGAAGTGGTGAAGTGTTTAGTAGTGCGATCGCCGATAGCGATTAGTAATAATCGCATCGAACCTCTACCAAAGGGAAGTGTCGATAGTGCAGACCTTGCGACTGCCGATTGCCACTAAGGCAATTAAATCCTGACTGTCCGATCGGCCAGATCTTGATCCGCGGCATTAACACATATATTTGTTTAAAAAGGGAAAAAAAAGCGCTATTTTGGCATTTTCCAAGGGTATTTCAATTCTGAAAGGAAAAGGCATATATCTTGTGGAAAAGGGTGTAAAGCGGGGTGATTGTTGGGTCATATTGATCCATATTGTGGGTTTATTATTTGAACCATTATTTCCACCTGCGTCAAAAAAACTTGAGCATGGGCACCAAAACTACAATAAGGGTTCTCATTAAGATATCCATGAACAATAGGCTCTACCATACAAATTACAACACTTTTGAATGATAAGAAGGCTTCATGTCACAACTTGATGAGGTTATTCCTGAGATCAAAAAAGTAGGAAACTGATAATGCACAATGTAAGGTGGAGAACCTAACCAATATGTTAGTTTCAATTCCTTACTTATTAGAGTGGATCAACTTGGAAAAATATGAAAGAAAATGTCTCTAGTCATGTAGACATTCTAAACAACACTAAACCAAAAACTTATAAATCCAATATATGAACTTTTGATTAAAACTTGTGCTCTAGAATATAAAACTTGAAAACAACAAACCTTAAAATTACAATATGGTACAAAGCACAATGCATCCTTGCAACTTATACCTAGTACTCCTCCAAGCAGAGCCCATTGCTTGGCTCAGGCCAAGGACTCCTTTGGTAATCAACCTTTAAAATCTCCAATTTAGGAATAGATGACAACTAATGATGCATATATCCATATGTTATATTCACAATAGTCTTAGCCTCAAGGATGGCCTTTTCTGAAAGTAACTCAAAATCTAATAAATCATGTGAACTAGGAAGGCCAATGATCCATATGGATGAAGTAAAATGATCACATTTTATATTTCAATGGAGATTATTATCAATAAATATTGCATCAACTGGACCACTTCAATAGACCCATCATTCTCCTAAGAAAGAGTGGGATCGACCAAAAATTGCATTGGCTTGATCACTCCATTAACCAATGGTTGAGTGGGTTGTTAAGAAAATGTAGATGCTTCAATAATAAAAGAGTATTGAGAGAAGGGCCACTCTCTTTATGAATAACAACTCTTCGCTATCATCTCTAATTCTTACTATTGACACAAGAATGCTTATATTATTAATTGTCGATTTAAAAAAATGATTTTTAAAATAATATATTTAATTAATAAAAAAAATTTAAATGTATATGTTTTGTTGGCCTATAAAATATATTCAAGTATATGATATAGTATGTCCAAGATTATTAAAGTGTAAAAAAATTATAAACCTAATTAATTTTAAATTAATTCAAATTATAATGTTTTATAAACTTAATTCATTTTAAATTAATTCAAATTATAAAAAATTATAAGTTTTAAATCCATAAAACTTTAAATTTTATAATTCCCTGAATCATGACAACCTAAAAAAAACTATTATATAAATAAACAAATCTCTTTTAAAATTATTAAAATATTTAAAAAATAAAAAACTTAATTTAAATAAAAAAAAAATTAAAAATATCAATCTCCGAAATATTTTCTTATAAAAAAAATTTATGGTTTTTAAGATGTTTATTATCTAACATCGATAATTATTTGGGTCCCCATTTTTAAAATATTGATAAAGTTTTTAAACCCTTAAAACAACCTTTATAATATTCCTAAATCTATGACAATCTAAAAAAATTATTATAAATTAAACAAATCTCTTTTAAAATTATTAAGATATTTAAAAATATATACTTACTTTAAATAAAACTTTAAAAATATGAGTTTGCCAAATATTTTCTTATAAAACAAAATTTATTGATTTTAATATTTTGGGTCCCTTGTGGAAAGTGTTGGGGTCATCCAAGGGTAAACACTTTATTCTCTATAAGTTTTTAAAGCGTAATTTTGCAAATATTTTTATGTCATTTATAATAAATAATAGAATAAAAATATTAAGAAGATATTAGTTTTTTAAACATTTTTTATTAAAATTAATTTTAAATCAATTAAATATATATATATATATATATATATATATATATTATATATAATTTTGTGAAAAATAAATTTATTAAAAATTTTAATTTTTCAGTAAAATAATAAATTTTTTAATATTAATAATATGATACTATGAGGTGTAGTTTTGATTGGTATCATTATGTTATGGATTATTGTGTAAATCGTGAGATTTAAGATTCAAATCTTCGTGAGTTAAACTAATTCAAAAAAGGATTGATATGATTTTTTATTAATTAAAAAAAATTATATAAACATATTAAAATGTGTCTTTTGACCATGTTAGGAGAAAGGAACAAATTCCCTCTCCAACTCTTATACATCAACAATATTTTATAATTAAATGTTAATTAGATAATCATACAAAGTAATTTTACCCATCACTCCATAATTTATAATTACATTAAAAGTTATCTCATTCCATTGTTCGGTAAGCCATAACTTTATAATCATATTAAGTTATTAATGGACCAGCATATAACATTGACAACATTGTTAATATATTCTAATCCAATTAGGAGCCAACCACCAAAACTTTATAATCATATTAAGTTATTAATGGACCAGCATATAACATTGACAACATTGTTAATATATTCTAATCCAATTAGGAGCCAACCACCCCCTCCCATCATTATTGTTGACTCCAACTTGAGCCAACTCAAGTGTGACTAGTACGTGAGGGCTTCACCTCGTTGATTAATATCTTACCGTGTTCATTCATAATGGGATTATTTTAATTATGAAAATAGAGTCAATATGTTGCAAGTATACTAGGGGAGGATGTGGGATAGGGCCATTTATAAGTATTGTGGGGTCTAAAAAGGGGTATTCGATAAAAATATGGAATATCTATTAAAAATAAGGGTTATTTTTATTAGAAATATGTATTGGGAGGGGGGTTTAAGAAAAATATTTTGGGATGGTTTTATCAATGTCTAGAGAGATTACAGGTAGTCTTTAATATTCGACAAATGTAGGCACTATGACACTAGTTGACTAAGTTTAGATCTTATGGACAAGCATTATGTGAAAGAAAAAGTATGATAGCCACAACTAATCATGTTGAAAAGAATATAATCCCCTCGTCAAGTTATAACTTCAAGGCACAACTCAAACATCCAATTATCACTAAGAATATCTAGATATGTCTGGAGTAGTGCTGAAATAAATTTTAAACAGATCAACTTGGTATTATAATTGTATCTTCTTCATTAGGACTTTTCAAACTGTGAGATATTCATGGATTTTAGGATACATATAGAGGTACCTAAAATACAAAATTTAGAATTATATTTGAATTATTGAACATGCGGCATGCTATAGAAGTTTTATTGGGCAAAGAGACAAAAAATAAGCAAGTTTTGGGAAAGTTACTGTAACATTCACTTGAACATCAAATTCAGTGCACACATGTGGAATTGTAGAAAAAAACATATCATAGTAGTACACACCAAATTTTAAGATATAGAAGATTTCAAAACTAAGATATATTCTCTAAATTAAGCCACGTAACTTACAAGTGACCAAACTATTGATTAGAAGAGCCCATTTTTCCAGTGACTAAAATTTGTGATAAAGAGAAGTAGCATTATTATTTTCCAGCGTGCCTCCAAAGAAAGCTACTACAATAATGAAATCTACTAAAGTAGGCTCATCCTTGACTCATGAAGAAAGCAAATACTTAGAATTTAGGTTATCTCTATTAGAGAACAAAGTTAATGAAATGAATGACAGTATGTTGAAAAAACATGGATTTTAAAAGAGAAATGGAAAAGAAGATGAATGAAAGTAAGGAAGGAATAGAAAAAAGATTAATGAAAATAAGGAAGAAATGAAAAAATACATGAGGGAAGAAATAAAAGAATTATAAAACATTCTATTAAAAGATATCCCTAAAGGGATGTGGAGATACAAGGAAATCATGAACATGAGGAGAAACATGTTGTTAAGAATCAATCTCATATGGGAAATGTGTTATCACAATCATAGAGTAAAAATATTGAATCTGTTAAACACACATGGACAACAAGAGAGATATGAAAGATAAAACATGCAATAAATTTTTTATTAACAGGAGATATACATTTATAGTACATTGTTGTGACCGTTGGGATTCACATCCCAAGGTCTCTTGGACTGCTTTGTCTATTCAGCTTCCACACTAACCCATTGAGGATTAGGTGTCCAACATTCCCCCCCTTAATCCGAAGGGTTATGTATGAGTCCAAGAAGAGAGCTGTAATACAAAATGTGCAAAAATGCATGGCAACACTAGGCTGAATATGCTATCTGAAATGTTGGTATAAAGGGCGGTGGTTTAAGGATGACCACCAACACTGGAATGCTTAGTGCAGTTCCCAGAACTCTTCCAAAACTGGCAAGACACTAAAGTCTTCCGCTAGAGGAAGTGCTCCTATTGTTTTTAAGAGGGAAACCTTCAACCAATAAAGGGGGGTCTCACCCCGCATAAAAGGGAAAAATTCAACCTGAAAAGGGAAGTCTCAACCTGTGATGGTTTAAGGATGACCAACAACTCTGGAATGCTTAATGCAATTCCTCGAACTCTTCCAAAACTGGCAAGAAGCTGGAGTCTTATGCTAGAGGAAGCGTTCTCAATTTTGTCTCTGGAACTCTTCCAAAACTGGCAAGAAGCTGAAGTCTTCTGCTAGAGGAAGTGTCCAAGATTGCCAACTGAAGGCATGTTCACGGGCATCTATGTCTCTGGCTACAACTGTGAAACTGGTGTGGCAGGTTGTGGCTCAGGCTCGCTTGATGTGACTTTGAAGCTTGTAGATGACCATCATTTCCCCCCTGTCAGATACAAGGTGAGATGATGGAGAAAACTCAGCTGCAAGACTTTTCAGTACTTTGGAACAAGTTCTGACATGTGTTTGGAATATCTTCTTGGTTGTTGATGCCCATTGCCAAGAAGCAATCCATCCTAGATGAATCTTTGTTCTTGCAAGACGTTTGTTTCTGAAGCATCTGTGTAAAGAATGACTGGTTTTATGACAGTGCTTACATGGATGAAGATCAAAACAGTGATCTTTCAAATGGCCAACTCGGTCATAGTGTTGGCATTTCATGATCTGTTGTTGTTGTTACTGTGGAAGAGGGGCAGAGTCTGGAACAGATGATGCTGAACTATCATGAGGAGCAGGTGAACTATCATGAATGAATCCAGCACTCTGAAACTGAATGGGCTTTGAGTAGTCTGGAATATGAAAGGACAAGTCCTTGTCATATCCAATACCGGTTCTGTGCTTGTTGTGGAAAAGCTATTCCCAAGGTCTGATGATGGACTTGGGAGTTGCAGGCTGAGTTTCTGCATCTGCATGTACAATTGCTGCTTTATTTGAATGAACTATAACATTATCTACTTGCTGTTGATGGGTGGTTGTCTCAATGTTCTAAACAAAAACAAGTTCAGAATGATGTCTATTTTGATGTAGCTCTTCTTGTTGTAGCTGTGATTCAAGCTGCAAAAAATCAATCTTTTCCTGTGCATTTTGTAGACATGTCTGAATTTCTAAGAGAGAGCCTTTGCTGATTTGTAATGTGTCATCAACAATAGATAGTATAAGAGTTTCCATGAACTCTAATACTTCAGTAATTGTAGCCATTTTCCTCAACAAATTTGTTTGGTGCACATAAATTTATGCCCAAATTGCACAACAGGAACAAGTAAGTTGAACAAGTAGCAACTTTAAATTGAATTGGAGCAACTTCGTTAATATGCCAATAACTCACTGTCCCAACTTCCCTCAAACAAATGAAGTCCTTGTTCTTTCAGATTATCTTCTGTGTCAGATCACCGATGCATATTGCATGTCTCAAATTATTTGCACAATGGTCATGGGTTCAACACATCAATAGTTCAATACAAAACCATTCCAACATGCGGTCACTGAAACAAACTCGGGACTATTTTGTTCATTCCAGGAGTGAGAGAACTTTGGTCATTTGCTGTTGTTTTGGTAGCAAACAACTGGCTTAATGAAATTTCATTAAACGGATTCAGCCAAAATGACAATGTTGAGCACCACCAATACATATCAAAACTGTTACATATTTAATTCATCAGAAATAAAATATTCCATGATTGTCATTGCCTCTCTAATTAATTAAGTAGCGCTGGAATATCTCGCTCCATAACTAGGTCTGCAATAATTTTATACATCCTCTATGTTGGATGTACAGAATCCCAATATATGAATCTGTTCGCATCAGGGCAAGATAGACGAGCAGCCTGGCGACACTGTTGTCCGACTTCAGCAAGCCCGGTTCCGCAGTAGCCTCTGGTTACCTCCTGAAATCTGTAATAGAGTGGATTCTGAACTGCCTGCACTGCAATGGTATAAATGTCTGAGTAGACTATTGTAGAGCCAAGGAGAGAGGCCTGTAGATTAGCAAGTGTGGGTTCCCATTTCTGATTGAACTCGTATGAGGCCTCGTTTATTCTTTCGTTGCATGGCCTTCCTGCAAAAGCTAGGTATGTCCTCTCTGAAGGCGAACAACCCAATATGGACAGACCCACCAAAGTTCGAAGCTCGTTCCACGCTTCCGCTGCGCCACTCTGATTGTCAATGTGATGTCCAAAATCTCAAAGAGTTTCACCTCTCTTATAATATAAGATTCCACGCACCGACACCAACATTACCTGTTTTAGAGCCTATCAAAAATATTTGTCGCCCAAAACACTACACCTTCTTTTGCCTCTTGAAAAGTTCGCTGAAAATATCTACTGTTTCAAAAGCTGATCGAATTCTTAAATCTCAGAACATTTTTGTGACGATATGAATTCAAATCGAGAAGCCATCACTATTGAACTTAAGCACATGGTACAGTCAATAATGAAACTCAGATGAAAATTGCATTGGCCAAAATGCCCAAATTTTGGATTTTACAACATCTACAAGCATAAGCAGAGATTTGCCTACAGACTTGCGAAGAAGCTAGGAAATGGGTAAAGTTGCCCCAAGAGGCGAATCGACATCAAGCTGAAATTCATCCCCCTGCCATTGCCAGGACTCATTGAAGGACATCTTCTGGATAATTCAAAGGATCTTATTGGAAATACAAGAGAAATCAATAACAATATATATCTGCTAAACAATGGAATACTGTTGGATAATGCTCTCGCCGAGCGGAGGATTGCTGGCAAATATTTGTAAATGTCGGTCTGAAAAACATCGTTACGGAAAACGAGGAATCCTGTGAAAATATGTTCAAAAACAGAGAAATTATTTATTTAGTGCAAAGAATTAGTCACCGACAGAATCTCTGGTTTACAGTTCATCCAGAGAGGTTCTGGTACAGGCCTCTCTCACCCCACCATAGCGAAGAGAACACCCCCTGGGCAGCGTCAGTCTGTACAGCAAGACGAGTACATGGTGCACTGTTATAATAAGAATGGCTTGTTTGGGGTGGCATTCATGGATAACCACTATCCTGTGCGCAGTGTTTTTTCTGTTATCAACAAGGTGCTGGATGAGTACCAACAGAACTTTGGTGATTCCTGGAGGACTGTTCAGTCGGATGCAAACCAATCTTGGCCCTACTTAAACGATGCTCTGACTAAATTTCAGGATCCAGCAGAGGCGGATAAACTCCTAAAGATCTAGAGAGACTTGGATGAAACCAAAATCATTCTTCATAAGACTATTGACAATGTGCTTGCAAGAGGGGAAAGACTGGACTCTCTAGTGGAGAAGAGCTCTGATCTGAGCATGGCCTCCCAGCTGTTTTACAAGCAAGCCAATAAAACAAACCAACGCTATACAATATTGTAATATATGGTATCATAGGAGATACCCTGCTGAATCAATCAGAGCGTTGAACAGTCATTCAATAAACCAAACGTTTATGAATCAATCAGAGCGCATTCAACTTGCGTATCTCTGCAGTGGCCTCAGCGCCAAAACCATGTCAGGCCTCAGCACTAAAACAGGAAATGACAGTATGGACAGATGTGCAGTGCTGGCAGAGGTAGGTTATTTCAGGTCTGAGGGGAATAAAGGCATAGTCAGAGGTCAGGTAACGAAGAACTGACATATATATAGAGACCACAAAACAAGTGGCTCAAATTGGAGCAGGACTAGCAATCACCTGCTCTGATACCATGTTAAACACACATGGACAACAAGAGAGATATGAAAGATAAAACATGCAATACATTTTTTATTAACAGGAGATATGCATTTATAGTACATTGTTGTGACCGTTGGGATTCACATCCCAAGGTCTCTTGGACTGCTTTGTCTATTCAGCTTCCACACTAACCCATTGAGGATTAGGTGTCCAACAGAATCACAGAAATATAATTATGAATTTTAAATCTAAGATCCACATCATCGAGGCTTCAAGTCAACACCAAGGAACTAATATATTGCAAAGGTCGATATGAGGAATTTCAATGATAATGGTATTGTAACATGATTATTTTTAATAGAGAAATACTTTGATCTACACCAAGTGGCATCCTTTCAAAAGGTAAATATTGCATCCATGTTTTTAGAACAAGACCAACATGTATGGTATCAATGAGTTTGTCAAAGGAAAAAGGATTATGTTCTATCTTGGCCCATTTTTGTAGAGAAATTGATAACACATGATGGGGATATTAAGAGCAATACATTATTTATTCAACTGGTAAATCTTTGACAAAAAGGTCTAGTTACAGCGCACATTCAACAATTCCAAAAGTTAAGACTCACAATGTAAAATATTTCAAAAGATAATTTGTTAGACCTATTTACAAGAACTTTAAAGGAAATAATCTAGCATAAAGTGCATCTCTTTGAACCTAAATCTCTATAGTATGTCTTTAGTTTGACAAGGAAAGTTGAAAGTAAAAATCTCGCTTCTAGAAAAATTGTCACTAATAACAATATAGTAAATCATGATCCATCTCCTAAACTGACAATGTCAACTCCTCAACAAATGGATAAAACAAGAAAAAAGGGACTATGTTTTAATTGTGCCAACAAGTATAGTAAGGAGCATAAATGCATTGAGAATAAAATATTCTACATAGGTGTTGAAGATGAAGAATATGAAGAAGTGAAAAGTTCACAAGATATACAACTAGAAGCGACTACTCCAAAAATCTCTTGTCATGCATTGGTTGGCATCAGTACTCCACAAACCCTAAACTAGAAGGATATATCAAAAATCAAAAGGTGACAGTATTGATTGATTCAGGTAGTACCATACTTTCATTAGTTACAAATCAGTATAAATTCTTAATTGTTTTGTATATCCAACACTATAATTTCATGTAATGATTGCAAATGGAGGTACCATAAATTGTTCAGGTTAGTGACATAATATTAAGTTAAATATGGGGGAGTATTTGTTGGTTAATCTCATGATTTCAATCCAAATGGGTGGTCTTGATGTTGTATTATGGGTAAAATGGTTATGATCATCGAGAACATTGGCTTTAATTTTCAAGATCTTTTCATAGGATTAATCTTAGAAAGAAAGGAAATTGTGCTTAGATGTATTGAAGGGAAACCTAGTAAAGTGATAAGCTATAGTAGCATGAGAAAATTGCTAAAATGGGTACCAAGGTGTAATTGCACAATTGTGTTGATTAGATGTTCAGGCATCTACATATTTTTCTTTAGTGGATCTCTAAAAAGTTATTGATAATCATTCTAAGGCATATGTATAAATGCATAAGTATCTTCCACCTAACCGAGATCATGTCCATGCTATTCATTTGCAAATTGGAAGTGTACCATTGAACATTAGGCCTTACAGGTATCCACATGCACAAAAGAGTGAGACTGAGTGTATGGTTCAAGAAATGTTAGAGGCATGCATCATTCAACCTAGGAAAAGTGCTTTCTCTTCATTGGTGATGATGGTTATAAAAAAGGATGGTTCATGGCATATCTGTTAATATTATTGATAACTAAAAAAAATACAATCAAAGATAAGTTTCCTATTCTTTTCATTGATGAATTATTAGATTAATTACATGGAACAATTTTCTTTACTACGTTATATATTCATTCTGGATAGCATTAAATCATAATGAGGCAATAATACATTCTCAAAACAACCTTTAGAACACATGAAGCTCATTATGAGTTTTTGGTGATGCCATTTGGACTTACAAATGCACCTTCAACATTTCAAATCTTGATGAATTATATTTTCAAGCCATTCCTTAGCAAATTTGTGTTAGTATTTTTTTTATGACATACTAATATACAACAAATCTCGGGAAGAGCATGTACAACATGTTGACAAGGTATTGACACTATTGGAAGAGAAACAACTATATGAAATCCTTCCAAGTGTGTCTTTACGGATCAAGAAGTAAAATAATTGGGTCATATTGTATCACATGAGAGTTTCAAGGTAGATCTTAACAAAATCAAAGCTACAGGGAATGGTCACTCCCCATTACCTTGAATATGCTCAAAGTATACTTATTATTGATAAGATATTATCACAAGTTTATTAATAATTATGGTCAAATAACAACGCCTCTAACAAAATTCTTGAAGAAGGAAGCATTTTCTTGGATAAAGAAGAAACCAAATCTTTTGAAGAACTTAAAGAGGCAATGTGTACAATTCTCATCTTGGAAACACTTGACTTCACAAAACACTTCCTTGTGGAGTTTGATGCTTCAATTCATGGCATTAGTGAAGTTAAAATGCAAGAAGGAAGACCCGCTTCCTTTAAAAATAGCAAACTAAAAGGAAAGAACTTACTCAAACCCGTATATGAAAAGGAAATCTTAACCATACTACATGAAATTTAGAAACATCATCTGCACCTAATAGGAAGAGAATTCAAAGAAAAATATATCATGATAGTTTGAAGTAATTCCTAGAGAAAAGACTACCTTCAGAAGAGAAACAAAAATGGGTCACAAAATGTTGGGGTTATCACTTTTAAATTATCTTCCAAAAGGAAAAGAAAATTATTGTGGTAAATTCACTCTCAAGGAAAGAGGAAGATATGAATGGTTTACTATGTGTGATTTCTATTCCACAATTTGACTGGGTGGAAGAAGTAAGGATAGAATGGAGGCAAGATGAGAGGATATGCAAGATCATTCAAGAACTACAAGAGAACTCCAATACAGTAGAAAAAATTATGCAAAAAAATGAATTGTTATGGTATCAAGATTGATTATACTTATCTAAAAATTCTCAACTCAATCAAAAGGTCCTTTTGGAATTACACACTTCTCTTATAGGAGGAAATTCAGGGTTATTGAAGACATACCATGGGATCAAGATTTTTTTTTAGGGAAGGTCTTAAAGCATATGTGCAAAAAATTATGGCAGAATGTCAGGAACTCCAAAAAAATGAGAGAGAGACTATGAAGAACCCATGGCTCCTTCAACCATTTTCCATACGAATCTAACATTGGAACTAGTTTCAATAGATTTTATTATAGGTTTTCCCAAATCTGAAAGAGAGAGTGTCATTATGGTAGTGGTAGGTCGAATGAAAAGGTATGCTAATTTTTTCTCTGTTTCTCGTCCCTAGGTATGTCACAACTAGTTCACATGATGTTGTGCCATTATATAACTCTCCAAAACCAAAAATAAAAACTCAATATAATAAAACCAAAACCAAGTTATAACCACCAATAAGTGCAACACAACCCATAGTTGTGGAATGAACATATGATCCAAACACCAAAATAACACTAGTTGCTTGCACTAAAGAATCAAATAAAATAGAAAGCAAGCATATGTACTTAAAAATAAGTTATGCACAACCTAGCTCTTTAATCTATAACATATCACACCATGGAAGGGAAAGCGACCATAACAAATCAAGGTGTAACCATAAATAAGAATTGAAGTTAAAGATATTAAGTACCTTAAGAGGATTAAGAGAAATATGTGGTGGGCCAAATAATTCTAACAAGAATGTTGAACTCCTCACTTTAAATGTCAACCCAAGGTTTGTACAAACTTTCAAGGTGTTGTGCGCTGCATGTGCAAAATACACTCAAACAACCATATTTCAAAAATGGTGCATTGCTAATTATAAGAACTAAAGAAGAAAATGAACACAAAGCAAGTATCAATTATACTATAAGGAAAGTTGTATATTGAAATTAAAATACTCTAATAACAAGAAAGGAAAGTTGCAATAAAATAAATGTGCATAAAGGAAATGAACATAAAGTAAATTACAAAAATTAAACTACTCTAATAGCAAGAAATCACAAAACATAAAGTAAATTATGCTATTGATAATCATAAACAATATCAATAGAGAGAATACATGAAAGTAAATGCATGTTAGAAAAGAAAGTACAAGAAGTGCATATTCAAACTAAGCCATCTTATCCATATATAGAGGAGATACAACCCCAATTGTAGATTCAAACTAAGCCCAAATTGTGAAGAAAGCAATGGGGTGAATCCCTTAAGATAAAATAAATATTTTCAACAAGAAACTTGAAACAAAATTAAGAATTACTTCCAAATTCAAATTTACAAAATGATGAATAAAATCCTCTAGAGGAGACTTCATCATATACTTGAAAAGGAATCTTAACTAAGCCTTTCAATTAATCCTTTGATTGATGAAATATTTCCCAAAATATCCTAAAATCAAGTGGCTTTTTTAAATGGGATTACTCAAATCTTCTAGAAAAGGTCAAGGAATAGAATCACTTAACAATCTCAACAGTCTTCAAGTTTTTCTAAAGCAATGAATGAGGTATACCAATCTTTTACAACTGATTTCCTTTCCTATTCTTAGCATTTGGGCATCATATCATCCTTCATATATAACATATATGATAATAAAAACCATAACAAGAATATGTCACATTTCAACTTAAATTAAACTAATTATATATAATTAAATAAACATAGTTCATATTGATCATAAAAAAGATGAATTTTGATGAAGACTATGAATTAGGGCAACAATGTTTGGAATGCAAATGTAAAATGGCCCATAAAAATAACTAATTTGGGGTCTCACATCATGCCTGGGGCTAAATATTTTGCACAACCTTGTGCAATAATTTTTTTTTCCTAAAAGTTGATTTTGATCCTGCCAAATCTTCCTATGATCTTCTCCCTTGGCTAACATTGAATATTTGGAGACATTGGAGTTCTTGGAGAATTCGTTAAAGCATTTGCAATCCACTTTCCTCGGTTTTCTTAATTGTGCCAGCGCGGGTCTCTAATTGTTTTTCTCATAAATATCTCTCGATGAATTTTACATAAGAAATTGATAATATATTCTCTATATATTAAGAAAAAATGTTTAATTTAATTATATAGCAAGAGCGAGAACCAATAAAAAATTCTTGAACGACTTAGTTTCTTGAGTTTTCTTTACCATTTTTGTGGATGATTTTAATAAAGTTATTTAACCTATAAATATCTTTTCGTGAAATTTTTATTAGAGGTAGATAAGTATGTTCACTACCCTTTGTAAAAATTTCAAAACCTAATTAAAAATAACCAATCAAAACATCATAGTAAACTTCCTAAAATATTCATGTAAGTGACTATAATAAAATTATTTAACCTACTTGAGATGAATATCATTTCATGAAATTTTTCTAAGAGGTAGAGGTTCAATAACCTTTGAAAAAGTTTAAAAGCTTGATTCAAAATAACCCATGAGTACCAATAAAAACATCATACCATTTTATTTTTGTAAGTTTCCTGGAATATTCTTATATATGATTGTAACAAAATTAGTTAATCCTTTAAAAATAATATCTTTTCATACAATTTTTATGAAAGCTAGATAAGGATGTTTTCTACTCTTTATAGAAATTTCAAATCCTAATTAAAAATAATTAATGAGTACTAATTGAAACACTAGACCACTGTCACTATAGAAAATTTGGAGAGAATATGAAGAAGTAAAGTGTTGAATTTCCTTCCATGCTTCTCTTCCTTTCCTTTATTCCTTGCAATAATATTCATCCATATACCCTTGATGTGAATTTTTTTCATGACATGGAGCTCTTCACCCCCCTCCCCTCACCACCTAGCTTGATCATCAACTCCTATGTTAATGGAATACATTGGTGGATTAAGAACTTGAACTTAGTTTACGGGGTTGATGACTACAAAATATGACATGAAAATCTAATATACATATAATTAACTCAAAATAAGAGATTTGCAATATAACTTTCTTTTATTATGATTTTTATTTTAGTTTCTTATCTATGGAGTTATTGTTACATGATGGTTGTAGCTTATATGTGCATTGATATTGTTGTTGTAGGCTACCCTTGTTGATGTTGACCATAATCTGCCAGGTTGAGCTTTGTGAGACACACTAGCTTGATCTAATTTTTATCTTGAAGTTGATGATTGTGACATTCCATCTCCCTCTGTTTTTCTATTGAAATTATAGATTTCATGCTTGTGTAGGTGCTAGCTATTGGTTGGAAATCTACATTGAGCTTGCAAATTTTATTGTTGACATAGGAATAGAACATTGTTGTGCTAAATCTTGGAGCAACGGAGTAATATTTATTATAGTGTTTGATTGCTAATTTTCTAACTTATGTAACTTCCGTTCACCATTCTGCATGTTTTTAAAACATTTGCACACTTTGGAAGTGACACCAACATTATTACCACCTTAGACTTTCCAACAACCTTATTTTGTATTAGTTAACTAATGTTTCCAAATGCTATAAACTTTTCTTCTCATCCACTCAACTTAGTGAATTGAAGTGACCCCTTGAAATGATCACTTGACAAACATGCATGTAGTTGTCCTTGAGTTAATGAATCTAGGTGACTTTGAGTGCTTTTCTTACTAATTTCCAAAAGCTTGGTGCTCTTTGAATTATCATGATGCAATTAATCCAAGATTCATACTCTATTTATAAGCTTGTCAATTTCTAGTTGTGTCAACAACAACTTTAGATGTCCCTTGACCCATGCCGTAAAAAAAAAGTGGATGTTTGAAGCCCACCTTCAATGATTACTGTAGTTGTTTTCTTGTAGTAGAGTCACGAACTTGAATTTGACATAAAGAAATAATTGAAGTTGAAGTAATTTACATAGTATTTTTTTCCTTTTGTTGACATGTAAGCATTCAACTAGTTGTATAAGTACAAACACAATTATTTAGAGTTTTCGATGATCTTGGAGGTCTCATACAAGTTTGGTTGCAGTTTTTTTGACGAGATTTAGGTTGAAATATAGCTTGTTGGAGCTCCCTATAGGTTAATTATCATATTCTATTATCATTGGGTGATGTTGATTTCACTTCAACGGAAAGATTCAACTCCACTACATGGATGCCTTATTTCTGGATGCTAAACTAGACTATGTATGTTGGTGGTGATGAATATCCCATGCTACTACATAATTTCTAGTTCCAGAGGATCCTGTAATTAAACAAAGGATATTTTAGAAGCTTGAGAAGTTCCTTCTTTATTATCTTTATGTCGCTGCGAAAAATACCTTCCAATTTTTGAATCCTACTGTGGATCTTGCGATCAGTCGTTCCATAGGCACTTATTGGTTAGCTAATGCTTTTGAGATCTCTTCTTGGATTGGAAGTATTGAAGTCACTTACTCACACATGCTCAATACACAACAAGTTCATGAGCAAATCCTTTTACGCAAAGCTTGAACAAGCATAGCACGTTCCATCAGGACTGTTCATGTGCGATTTCCATTCCATGTCGATAGTTAGTGTGCACTAAAAACAACATTTTCTCACATTCTAGTTGTGTTCGTTCTTCCATTTCAGTGAGTTTTGCAAACTGTCACCTTCGTGCACCTTTTTTTTCGAGATTGTTGTTTTCATGTTTTTGGTTGTCACTTTTTCTTTCCTTCACTCTAATTAGTGTTGTTTCCATGTTATCTTCGCTCTGGCATGTGTTACTTTCATTGTCGTTCATCTATCTTAAGAGTCATTCACACTTTAGCATTGGGGTCTTTTCACATGTTAGTTGTCGCACAATGTATGCATGCTCATTTTCGTGGTTTCAAGGGGTTATATTTGTGTGAATGAGTTTGTCTAACCATGCAAATATTAGTCAATCTCATTCTCAAATTTTTAACAATTTTGTCACAACTGTCATCACAATCATCGTAAAGTGTACCTTTAGCGTCACACTTGTTATAAAGTTGTGGCATTGAGGGAATATGTTGTTAACATGTTCCAGATGATCTATGTTGTTGTGTTGTCAAAGTGTCTCAAGTGTGTGATCACATTCAATTCATATCATTATTCACAATAGTCCCTTCAATCCCACACAGACAAATGTCGAAAAATTCCCAGAAACCTAGCCTCATCCAACCCTCTAGAACTGGGAATTTCACAACTTCAGTGCTTAAGCCTAGAAATGCACATTTAGCAACCTCAGTGCTCAAACCCAAAACTATGCATTTCTAAAATTTAGTGATCAAGCCTAGAATTGCACATTTCTCAACTTCAGTGCTCAAGCCCGACCTTGCCTCCCAGAATTATGTAATTCATCCTCCCATCCTGGCCTCAGATGTGAACTTCACAATCTCTAGATGCAAGCTCATCCCTTGAGTTCATGATCTGCGTAATTACACAATGGCCCAACCTCCCTTGTCTCCCAGAACTGCGTAGTGTGTTCACTCAGCGCCCATCCCCTCAACCTACCTCTCTAGCTCCCATAACTGCGAAGTTTTCTCCCTCCTTCTAGCCTGAATTGCACACTGCATAGTCTCAAGGCTTAAGCCTTAGCCCTGAGCTCTTGAACTGCATAATTTCACAGTCACCTGGGCTCATCTGTCCTCTAGAACTATGCAATAGGCTAATCTATTGCCTATCCCCTCAGCCTATCATCTTGAGCTCACAGACCATTCATTTTTCTTCCTCAGCCGAGCCACTCGACACTAAAGAATTGAGGTGTTCAGCATTTGCCAGACAATGCTTCCAAAAGGTGGGTTGTCTAGGGTTTTGTGAGAAGATTCGTCAAGTATGATATCATGCCACGTTAACCAGCCTTTTTTCCACAAACCTTAGGAGTGATAAGGTCAACATTGCAGGGTTCAAATTCACCATTTCAACTAAGGCCATAGCTACAGCTACCGGGATACCAAATAGTGGAGAAAAATGGTTCAAACACTCAGGTTTGGATGTTCTAAGCTATAGAGCTTTCACAAAAATTCAATATAAAGAGGCTCCCAAGAGTGTTTTTCCTTTTGGATTGTTGCTTGAAAATTTTGCTCCATTAATGAAGTTTATTATCAAATATTTTACATGTGAGGGCATGTTTTCAATAGTGTATAAGTATTATATCAGATTATTGATGCACTTCACTAGTGTAAAGCCTCTCAACCTACCTCACTACCTCTACAAAAATTTAGTTAAGATGGCAAAGAAAGTGCAAAACAGAAAGGGTGATCAGCAGCTAGTCTCTACCACCATGCTTGAATTAAAATCATTGTCCTACACCAGTTTGAAAAGGTGAACATCTCTTGGGAAACCCTAATTCAGCAAAACAAGGGGGACAAGCTTTAGTTGTTCGCTGAGGCTTCACTCATAGCTTGAAGAATCTTTACCTAGCTCCAAGGAAAAAATTTCAAACACTTTGAATAAATTTTGGAATTTTTGAAGATTTTGGGCATTTTGGAAATTTTACACAGCTTTTGCATAGAAAAGGTAGCGTGTCCCACGTTACGTTTTTACTGGAGGCCTCCAAATCACAAAAATTTTGCATTTTTGGATTCCTTATGACCTGCACATCAAAATTATGTAACCAGAGATCCATGTCAGCAACTTTTGCTAGGTCAAAAAGTAAAAAAAGTACCAAAAAAACACCTTTCTGCCATGTTTTTCAGAGGCACACTATGTTTTTGGAGTAGCTTTGGGAGAAATGGTTTTTGGAGGTCTAGAAGTAGTCTCTTTTAGTACTTGAATATTATATGGTGTAGTAGAAAGGAAGATCTTTCTCCATCATTTTTCAGATATTAATTCTCAGTTTGCTCAATCCAGATCGACGTTTTCTAATGTAATTTTTCATTTTAGGGGTTGTTATGATGCATTGAGGTGTAATTATGTTTTTCAAAGTAAAAATTATGTAGATTCATGCTTTTATAGGTTCTTATGGTCAAATGAATCAGTTTTGCACCAAATTGGGAGTTGGTTTCTAACCTCCCTAGTCTTAGGTATGGTTGGAGGTATTCTTGTAAGTAGTTCCTGAATGTTGGATTCGACCCTTGAGAGGGGGAAACTGATATTTTGATCTATGTAACCCAATCTAAGTTAGAGAAAGGGTTGGACATCAGTGAGTAGAACTCTTGGAGCTTATATTCAATTATGCTTTTTACGGTAAATCAAAGGACAGTTGCAGCTATTATTTAGGAATTCTTGTGTTGTGAGTTTGTGATAATGTTCTCTCTTTGTTATAGTTTTATGTGAATGGTAATTTCATATTCTTTCCATATCTATGCTTTTCTGTGATTTTCCTAAGAGGTTTTAAAGAGAATTCTTAAGTTTAAGCTATGTTTTGTTAGGAACATCATGTTTATGTTTCCTATATTCTGATAAATGAATTCATGCTTGCCATGCTGATTTTGAATCTTTGCTTTTCCACCCTACGCTACATCGACAAAACCCCAAAGTATCACAAAGGCATACCTAGCTTGCTCCTTTATATCTCTTGCAACTAAAACCTTTGATCTTTTGACCCAGTTCCCTGATTTTCACTCCTGATTCTGCAAAACCATAAATTTCAAAACCATAGAGGTGAACATATCTAGCCTAATATCTTTTTCCCACTCCAATCATATTTGGCTTTTAACTTTATAGAGAGAGCCCTCTCTGGTTTAGCAGGGCTAGTTGCTAAACCCTAAGTGGTTTGAGGTTACCTCTGTCGATCTCCTTTCTCATCCTTAGGATATTGTGGAGGATAAAATTTTGGCGTCATTGCCAGGGAACGCAAGCTCATATTTTCCTTGGGAAAGAACGATAAGGATCATATCTGATTGTTGATGGTGGATAATGATTAGACACAGGAAGGATGAAATCATTCACCCAGCAACTTCAACCTAATTCAAAGACTCCATTGGCATTAAGATCCATAAATCAAGGTTTTATTGGTGATTCCACTGGCATAAGAATCAATAGCCAAAAGAATGCCTTAGTTCATTTATTGTTTTCAAGATGGATTCAATTGTTAGAAGGTATGTTCCTATGAATCGTGCTCACATTCATGGTTTTCCAAATCAAATTCCTTGCATAGATTGGCAAACTAATTTGCCCAAATTCATAGATGGAAATGAGGATGAGGCTATTCTGCATCTAATAAAATTTCATTGGCATATACATAAGCTCGAGATTAGGTTTCATGAGGATTATTTGATGAAAATGTTTATGGATACCGTAGAAGGAAAAGCAAGGTCATGGTATGAAGGATTGAAGCCATGTAGTTTATTCTCCCTTAAAGAAATCCACACAACATTGTTTGAGTTTTCTGGAAAATCCCATCATTCATTCTTGTTGTTTGAATATTGTTGTGAATCCTGTGAAAACTTCATTCAATACCTTGAAGAGACTTGTGGTGATGAAGAATGTCTATATTATGAGATCATAGAGGCCATTTATGAATTTTCTTCCCAACATAAAATAACAGAGATTAGTTGCTTTGATACAAAGGATCATTCACAACACACATCAACTCCTTCTTTGCTTGAATATGAAACAAATCTACATCCTAATAGTTAAGAAGAAATTGTTCCAAGTCAGAATTCTGAAATTGCATGTACAAAAAACTTAAGCAGTGAAACATCTTATGGCAATGGTCATCTACTTTTGCAAGGAAATAGTGAATAAGGAGTTGCTTTTCTTGATTCTCTTGATAGTTAAATTGATATTCTTTCTATTGAAGGACATGAGGAATCAAATATACTTGAAGTGGTTGTTGCATTTAAAGTTTTCCATGAGCATCCAAAACCCTATCTTTTGGATGAGAGGTATGAAGATAGTCATTCACTTGTTTTTTCAGATTGTTCTTTCTTTGAGTTTTTATTTTAAGATCAGGTTTGTGAAGACCAAGATCAGATTTTTGAAGAATGTATGGAACAAGAGATATTAGAAGCCCTTTATGATTTTTCCTCCCAACAAGAATCAACAACTCTCTCCTTAGATGAAAAAGATCAAAATAGAGAAAGGCCTATTCCTGATCTTGAAAATGAAAATCACCAAGCCAATGTTCATTTCTATAAAAAAACAGTGTTCTCCTCTGTCTAAAGATGAAATAGATTAGCTCCTGAACATCCATGTTACAGCCAAAGTTAAGGCAGGTTTGTAGTGTTCACATAATCAAGAATGTGTGAGTGAAATTTCTTCCATTATTGAAAATGAAAATATAGATGATGACAGTCATGAGACTGATGAAACTATACAAGGAGTTTTTGTGATAAGCAATTTGTGATGTAGATTTCCTGCAAGGGGATTAGCTAACATGGATTTTTTTCTTTCATGAAGAGGATAGGACTGACATGTTTAATAATCTTGAAGAATGTTTTTTTGTTTTAGGATGATTTAGACTATGAATTGGAAGAGTATGAGTCTGAGATAAACAGTATGCCAGAGATAGAATAAGAGTTGCTCATGCTTGAGGAATTTACAACCAACACTCAGGTAGTAAAAAGTCATACTTCCCCGTGCCTTCCTATGGATCAACAACCAAGTATTCTTTCAGATCAAAATGAAAGGAGTAGTTGTATTTTTGTCAGATTTCAAGACAAGGTAACATTTTAGATTTTTAAGGATCCTTACACTATTTTTCTACAGTCAATAGGGAAGATGGATTTTCTTGTATTTATGGATCATGGAGTTGCCTAGTTTTTATTTTTTCTACCTGCTCAAGGAAAGTGTGAGTAGGATTCAAGTAAGTAGCCATTTTTTGGATTGGTTACATTGGAGAGATCATTTCACATGATTGTATATATATCTTCAGCAGGTGGGAAGTTATCACCAAGATTTGAAGCCCGCAATGAAGGCCCTAAGATCTCGATGGTTTGTTGCCATAAGTAAGTTCAATCAGTAGTTATTTTTAGAGTTAAGCCAGTTCAGTTAGTTGATTAGTTTTCAGTTTTGAGTTTGGTCTTTTTTTTTTACTCCATGCCCAATGGATCATGCTACTTGGTCTACGGTGTTCTTGACACTTCCTAAAGGAGCTTGTTAGGTGTGGAGCCTGATTATCTTCTGTATTCAAAGATTTTAGTTGGATGTATACCCCAGGAAGATTGTACACCCCTCCACGCGGGGGGTGCGGGGGGGGACTTTTCTCCCTTGAGGGGGTCTGGGGCTAATCCCCCCCAGTTGGGGGGTCTAGGGGCCAGTGGTCCCCTGGCGGGGGTTCGGGGGCGCTACCCCTAAAGCTAAAAATAGATGTAAAATTTCCATGTAAAAGTCTAGTAATTTCTAGTCAATCTAGGTCATTTATTAGGCGGATGATCTGACGGTAGAAGTTATGTTTAATTTAGGGTTTTTTTCCCTAGAAGGCAACCCATTACTATATATGAGGGAATTGTATTGTGTCTATGTAGATATGTATTCTGAGTGAGGAAGAGAGAGGAGATTGAAAGAGAAGAGGGTGTTACAGCGGATCTGTTGTAGGTTGTATCTCTTCAGTTTTCTAGATAATATAATAAAGGAAGGACTGGCTATTTCTCCGTGGAATAGTCCAAACTGGGTGAACCACGTATATCTGTGTCTCTCTTGTTTTATGCGTTTTCTGTGTTTATATTTCTGCAATATTTTATGTGTTCCATTGCTCTGTAATATATAATTTTCTAACAACTGGTATCAAA
This sequence comes from Pinus taeda, assembly GCA_000404065.3. NCBI lineage: Eukaryota > Viridiplantae > Streptophyta > Pinopsida > Pinales > Pinaceae > Pinus > Pinus taeda. The sequence continues at coordinate 45,457 of APFE030319725.1, forward strand.
GCCGAAGGTCTATTTGGTTGATAAACTTGCAGGGGATAAGGGTTCCTAGTTCGAATGGGAGCAATGGTGGAAGATGGTAGGTTTAGGGTCGAAAAATTCAACGGCCAAAACTACCAGCTGTGGAAGATGCAGATGGAAGATTATTTGTATCAGAGAGATATGTACCTACCATTGAGCGGAAAGACAAAGAAGCCGATGAGTATGACAGACACAGAATGGAACATTCTCGATAGAAAGGCACTTGGAACAATACGGTTGTGCCTAGCGGCACCGGTAGCGTTTAATATTTCAAAGGAAACGACAACAAAGGGTTTAATGTTGGCATTGGCCAAACTATATGAAAAACCCTCGGCCTCAAATAAGGTATTTCTTATGAAGCGTTTATTTAATATGAAGATGTCAGAAGGTGGATCTGTTGCAGACCATTTAAATGATTTTCATACAGTTACAAGTCAGTTAAGTTCTGTAGGGGTAAATTTTGATGATGAAGTTAGGGCTCTATTATTTCTGTGCTCATTACCAGAAAGTTGGAATGGTTTGGTAATGGCCATTAGTAACTCCGTTTCTGGATCTAGTACTTTAAAGGTTGATGATGTTGTCGGTGCTATCCTTAGCGAGGAAATGCGATGGAAAATCTCCGGTGAGACATCGGGAAATGCTTTGACTGTAGAGACTAGGGGAAGAAAAATGGAAAGAGGAAAGAGCCCAGGATATCGCAGTAAGTCAAGAAAAGGTAGATCCAAGTCCAGATCGGAGATAGTGTGCTGGAAATGCGAGAAGAAAAGACACTTGAAGAAAGACTGCAAGTCTCGGAAGGGAAAAGAAGGAGACGCGCAACAAGAAACTAATCATGAAGCGAATGTAACAGGTGATGTGTTGCAAGATGCTTTGATTCTTTCATTAGAAAATATTATTGATGCCTGGGTGGTAGATTTAGGGGCCTCATCCCATGCCACACCTGATAAGAAACATTTTCATGATTATGTTCAAGGAGATTTTGGACAGGTTCGATTGGGTGATGATAAACCCTGTAAAATTGTTGGAATGGATAAGGTTCTTGTAAAACAGCAGAATGGAAACCGATGGCTACTAAAGGAGGTAAGGCATGTTTCAGACCTGAAGAAAAATCTGATTTCAACAAGGTAGTTAAGCAGTGAAGGTTGTGTGACAACCTTTACAGATAAAGCTTGGAAGGTCACCAAAGGAGCCCTAGTAATAGCAAAAGGTGAAAAGGTTGGTACTTTGTATTTATGCAATGGTATTTATAACTCTGTTAATGCTTTGACTTCCAAAGGAGCAGATGTAGCATTATGGCATCATAGGCTCGGGCACATGAGTGAGAAGGGGATGCAGATTCTTCACTCAAGAAATTTGTTGCTAGGTTTGAAGCATGTTGATTTACAATTATGTGAAAATTGTGTTTATGGAAAATAGAAGAGAGTCAGATTCCTTAGAGTTGGGAAAGAAAAGAAGACTGAAAAATTAGAGCTTATGCATACAGGTGTATGGGGACTTGCTCAGGTATCATCTCTTGGTCGCTCCCATTATTATGTTAGTTTTATTGATGATGCAACCATAAAAACTTGGATTTATTGTATTCGAAATAAAGCTAATGTATTTGATACTTTCAAGAAATGGAAAGCTTTGGTTGAAAATGATACAGGGAAAAGGTTGAAATGTCTCAGATCAGATAATGGAGGTGAATATTGCAGCAAAGATTTTGATAGGTACTATTCAGAGAATGGAATTTGCAGAGAGTAGACAGTTCCAGGAACACCACAAGAAAATGGTGTGTCATAAAGGATGAACAGGACAATCAAGGAGCGTGTAAGGTGCATGAGATTGCATGCAGGATTGCCTTTACAGTTTTGGGCAGATGTTATAGACATTGTTGTTTATCTAATAAATAGAGGGCCTTCAAGTTCCTTGGATGGTGGTATTCCAGAGGAGGCATGGACAGGTAAAAAGGTAAAATACTCATTTTTAAAGACTTTTGGTTGTGAAGCCTTTGTCCACATTAATAATGAAAATAGAACAAAGCTTGAGGAAAAATCAAAGAAATGTACCTTTATTGGATATGGTGTTAATGATTTTGGTTATTGCTTATATGATTATGAAAATCACAAAGTCATTAGGAGAAAAGATGTAATATTCAATGAAAAGGTCTTGTATAAGAATTAGTTGCAGGAAAAGAAACATGAAAAAGAAAACAAAGAATACACAGTGCTTGACGATATCACAGGAAAAGTGATGGTGCCTGAAAATCATAATGATAAACAGCTGGAAGAACAACCACAATAGCAACAAGCACCTCAAACACTTCAAAGTGGTGTTAGAAGATTTACCAGGATAAGTAGACCCCCTGAATGTTGCTCCCCTTCATTATATTATGTATTGTTGACTGATTCTGGTGAACCAGAATGTTATGAAGAAGCAGTGCAGGTAGAAGCTAGGAAGAAGAGATGGACTCCTTAGCATATAACCAGACATGGGACTTAGTCAGGTTGCCTGCAGGTAAAAAAACATTGCAGAATAAATGGGTATAAAAGTTGAAGGAAGAATATGGAGGTAGAAAAAGGTATAAAGCTAGACTTATGGTGAAAGGGTTTGCACAGAAAAAGGTATAGAATTTGATGAGATAAAGGGAGCAAGCCATGAAAGAAGAGATGGACTCCTTAGCACATAACCAGACTTGGGACTTAGTCAGGTTGCCTACATGTAAAACAACATTGCAGGATAAATGGGTTTACAAGTTAAAGGAGGAATATGGAGGTAGAAAAAGGTATAAAGCGAGACTTGTGGTGAAAGGGTTTGCACAGAAAAAGGGTATAGACTTTGATGAGATATTTTCTCCTGTTGTGAAAATGACTTCAATCAAAACTATTCTAAGTGTAGTAGAAGTTGAAGATTTGCATCTTGAGCAGTTAGATGTAAAGACAACCTTTCTCCATGGGGATTTGGAGGAAGAGATATATATGCAGCAGCCACAAGGCTATGAAGTGAAAGGGAAGGAGAAACTTGTGTGTAGGTTGAAGAAGAGCTTGTATGGCCTAAAACAGGCTCCAAGGCATTGGTATCTAAAATTTGACAAGTTTATGTCTGAACAAGGTTATACTAGATGTCACTCTGATCATTGTGTTTATCTGAAAAAGCAAAATGATGGCAGCTATATTATATTGTTATTGTATGTAGATGACATGCTTGTTGCAGGATCTAACATACAGGAAATAAATGTGCTCAAAAGAAAATTGGCAAATTCTTTTGCAATGAAGGATGTGGGAGCTGCAAAACAAATCCTTGGTATGAGAATAACTAGAGACAGGAAAAATCGTAAATTAACATTGTCTCAGAATGAGTACATACAAAAGGTGTTGAAAAGGTTTAACATGCACAATGCAAAACCAGTTAGTACACCTTTTGCTAGCCATTTCGAACTTAGCAAGGAAATGTGCCCAAAAGACCCAAGAAGACATGGATTATATGTCTAAAGTTCCATATGCATCAGCAGTTGGAAGCTTAATGTATGCAATGGTCTGCACAAGGCCTGATATTGCACATGCAGTGGGAGTTGTAAGCAGGTACATGAACAATCCAGGAAAGGAACATTGGATGGCAGTGAAATGGATTTCCAGATATTTGA
>APFE030319743.1:0-17581 GCA_000404065.3 Pinus taeda
ATAACAAGGGAGCTACTGCCGTAGCGGTAGTCCCTGCCCGGGGGTGCAAATTCCAGGGTGGTTGTAAATTGCTGGAATAAAACTGAAAGCTATGATTATAAATCCTTAGGCTATAATTAAGTTAAAAATAATACATTTCTGAAAAAGTATGAAAAACAATTCTTCGCTAACTTACCTAACTCAACGCTCCGTCAATCTCTCAATATTCATTAAAATTTCTTGTCACTTCCATAAACTCTTTAATATAAAGGCTCAAGATGGTTCACTGAACCAAGATTAGCAAGGTTTCCGCCGCAACAAAGGATAAAAATAGGTCCATCAGCAGGAATGCATGCGATAGAAAAAGCACAAAAAAATCCATAGTTTATTATCCACATAGTAAATATCATGAAATATTAAAATAATAGGGCCAACGGGTTGTTAGCCATTATAAATACTCTGATGAAATCTCTGAAGCCATGGTAGAAGCCAGAGTTTGGCTTTAAATATACTCCTCAGTACTCATTTTCAAGGAGCATTGCAAAGACGAAAAACAATCCGTTGTAAGCCAAGTACGGTGATTGCTCTGTCCGAATAGTGTCAAGGGGCTTTGCTAGGCGACTTTTCTATGGCAGGAATGTGGGAGGAGTAAAAGAAAAGTCAAAATATCATGAACATGGTTTTTACTTGTTTCGTTGAAACTGAGATACAGAGAATTAAGGCTGGTTTTTACTTGTTTCTTTGAAACTGAGATACAGAGAAATGAGCAAACAAATCAGCAAATACATTAATGTATGTGATGTCACATTAGAAAGCTGTTTATCATCTCTTCTCATGCAGAAGTTACTAATTATTTCAATTTGTTTGAACAGGTGATAGGAACCACAACAGTAAAGCCAGAGACGTTTGCGTGCAAGACGAAGTTACCTGGTATCTGAATATGCTCGATTTGCAAAAAGCATCCTGCCTTCTCCACGCCCGAATTCAACTGTTCAGGTAAATCCAACCAGTTCCACTGCAATTGCAACAATTCAAGCTAATTCTGAATTTTCTAATAGCTCAGTAATTTTGCAAGTATGTTACTGAATATGATATAATCCAAATTAATGCCAGACTGCGAAACCGCGGAACCTACTCTACGACAATGCTGTTCTCTATTTGTTAAAAGTCTCGGAGATTTTATTCTTATATTTTTGCATCTAATTTGCCTATAATTATGTAGAGATTGGTTAGAACAGTAAATTTGAGTTATGAATTTTTCATAATTCAAACCATTTTTTCAAATGTCAAGTCGGTTTAAACTACAAAAATTAAAATTTGACTATTTTTTATCAAATAATTCATTCAAAAATAACTAATTTTATGTATTTACCTGGGTGGAAGTTAATAACAGATACCGCTGCCAGTAAAGTTTGCCCGGCCAGCAGAGTTTAGTCGGCAGAGTTACAGGACACCGCTGCCCACAAAGAACCAGATCATGCTCATTATTATCCCTGTAAAAACAGGGCATGCTCAAGAATGGCGGAATCTGTTAGTGAAGTGCTGAAAATTAGCAGGAAAACATGCTCAAGAATCTAATATTTTATTCTTTTAAACAGGGCATGCTCAAGAATGGCGGAAAATTAGCAGGAAAACATGTTTATTCTACCATTAAAACAACAAAACCCTTAGCTTTCATATGGCCCAAGTGGATGCAAAAATTTAATTTGCTCTATGCATTAAATCGTTTAGAACAGGAAACTACATCTGTTCATTCTGGGTTTTTGTCAAATTCTGACTAGACTAAACAAAATTACGTGAAATTGTTGCCTGAACGCAGAGATCGGGGCCAAAAATTACCTCTAATCCTATGAAACTTCACTCTAATAGCCCCCGATGTTGTTCTCTGTTGAAAAAGAAGAAATAAGCAACAGTCTTCTACCGGGCAGATACGGAGGGTTTTGTCATATACCTGTACCAGAACGCCCAAGAGCAAAATCTCTATAATTTTCTCTGAGCAGTTGCCGACCATACACCAAGCCTCTCCCCTGCAATGTTTAAAGACAGATTGGCATTCATACATTAATGGTTACCTGTTGATGCAGGTGCAAGAAATTCTCACCAGGCACGATTCCTCCCTGCCCTGTTCTTTTGATAGACGCCTGCAACAGAGAAGCAAATGTGTCTGATCCCATCTTGATGGCCTCCTGCTGGATCCTCCACCGGGAACAGAAGCAGAAACGTACAGAAGAACACCGCCAAGCAAACCGATATGGTGATTTGAGCTTCTGGTTAAATCTCAGTTTGTTCACGGTCTTCTCGCCTCCTGTATGAGTTTCAGGTTTAGCTACGATGCCACATGGCTTTCATGCGACGCACGTGGTATCGTTGGCTGGTACATACATCTTGCACCGGAATGGAGAAATGTTGGAAATAATTATTCACAACAATTATCAATGAGTTTGCTATTTATCGCAGTTTCAAGTTTAGTCTAAATTTAGGAAGTTTCATTTATTCAAATATGAGATAAGATTAACCCATCTATTATTCATATATGAGCTAAGATTAACCTATTTATTATTAACAGTTCTGAGTCTATGTAATCATAAAAATATAAACAATTAACTGAATCAAATTTACTTATAGATTTAAAAAATTAAACAATTAATTGAATCAATTTGACTTATAAAAATGCAGGTGTATTATGTTATTGTGTGATTTTGTCTACCACAAAACTCAAAAGCACGTGTGATTTTGTCTAACACAAAACTCAAAACAGAAACGACATTGACCTCAAAGTATAGATATATATACACAGTCGCTATTTCTCCATAAAACGGCAATGCTATTGACCTGTTCCCATCCTCAGAATTATATTTACCGAGAAGGCATACGAATATAGATACAGTTGCTATTCCTCCAATAAATAGAAGTAACAAAACAAACGAGCTTCACAACGGCAAATAATTTTTACAACCATTGGCCAGGCACCTTAAAGGATAAAAGTATAATAACGAAGAACATAAAATCATTTACAAAATAAAAAAGAACACAGTATATTCAGTAATGAAAATCACAAACATTTCTAATCAAAGAAAATACTAGCAAATACACACTCACATATATAACAATTGATAAAGTTTTTTACTCCTCATCTAGCAGTTGCACCACAGCAGCCAAACGACCAAATCTACCCTCTCACCTAGCAGTTAGACCGCAACTCCAGACTTGACTTAACAATTGACAAAGCTGCCATACATTCCATGAATTGGTAGGGCAATAAAGTTCTCAAATGCTCAAAATCTCATGTGTACACAATCAGTAACAAAAGTGTGTCACATAGTTAATGCAATTGCCTTTGCGGATATGAAAGTTGTCATTTTCTCCGGGTCTTGGCACGGAACAAGGTTCTCGCATTGCCAATAACTTCATGTGTAGACAATCAGTAACAAAATAAGCATTAATGCAATTGTCTTTGTCGATAGTAAAATTGTCTTACTCTCTATGCATTCTCATGGCGAGGAACAAAATTCTCACATTCTCAAAAGGTTTGCCCTACACAGTTAGTACGACATATAATGTTACGCATTTCATAGGGAAGATAATATGACAGATAATGTTACGCATTGCATAGGGCAGATAATATGGACGGATATCAGCGAAGAAAAATAATGGTCAATGGTCTGTTGAGACTAAAGAGAGCTTGAACCCCAAGCAACAATATAAAATGTTACATCTCAAAGAGCAGCATTTCAATATCTGCTAAGTCAACCAACAGATTATATTATGCAAATTTGTAGCGGTCAGTCGCAGACGATTGGGTGCAGGGGAGGCTGCTGGTGGCTGGACCAGCTAAGGCGGGACTAGGCTGCCATGGCAGCCTCTGTTATTTATGTTGTTATTCAGAATTTTTTTTGGATTAATTACATTATTAGTTTTAAGAAAAACTATCCAATGTCGTTTGTTTTTATTTTCAAGATAAAAATGTTCACACAAAAACTATCAGGTTAAAACTATATCTATTGCAATATCTAGTGCCAATTAATAAATTCTAAAAAATTAAAATTCACAAGTTAATACGAAAATTAGCGTACGCTGCCTCATTCAAGGTATATACTAATGTTTCCTGAAGCCATAATTAATGCGAAAATGAGAGCTATAATGCATTATTTGATGCGCATATTTATGTTTCATCCAGAAAATGGAATGAACAGGAACTTTTGGTTGCTCATTAGTAAAAACCATGTTATATTGTTACAATGTTGAAATGTAGTAAAAACCATGTTATATTGTTACAAGGCTGAAATGCAATTAAGCATTCAAAGGTATGAAATATATACCATTTTTATTATTTATTTATATGATATTTTTAAAAGTGTTTTTGGATTTTTGGAATATAGTGATGAGAATATAATTATACTTAATTCAATAACTATGTTCTAAAACTATCATAAATTATTTTTCCTGGTCAATTAAATTATTAAAGATGATGGTGATAGTGGTTAATATTATAGTTTATATTAGTTTTAGATTTGGGTATTCAATGGGCATATAATTGAGTTAATAGTGGAATTTGTTTCCTATTTATTGGATATAAAGAATTTGCACTTGATTTAAGGATGGATACGGTTAATGTGCATTAAGATAAAAATTTTCCAACTAAGTTTTTAAAAAAGTAAGGAATTATTTTGTTTAATTTTGAATATTATTTTTATATTCAAATAATTTTATCAAAAGAATTTCAAGAAATTTTATTTTTATGAGTTAAATAAACTAGAAAAGTCATGTTGTAATAAATATTTTGAAATTGTTATCTAATTGTGACCAGGTACTTTGTTAAGGCACTCCTTGATGTGAAGTCACCGCTTCAATTATCTACCTCGATCAGGGTGATATATTGGACCTTGAAGTGAAGTCAGCGATTCAATTGTCCACCAAGACACTCCTTGATGTGAAGTCACTGGTTCAATTGTCAACCTCAATGTGGGTGATATATTGGACATGATGAAAATGTAGTTATGTCAAACTTACAAAAAAAAATATTTGTCCTTGCAAATTTTCATACATATTAAGATGTATGTGTTTGTTCACTTAACACAACTTAGTTTACAATGTGTAATTTTTAATATATATATATTATATATATATTATATATATATATATTTATATATATTATTATATAACACACAAGAGAAACTAAACATATTAATTGTTTATGCAAAATTATATTTTGTATTATTTTTCAAATTAATATTTCAATTGCATTTTGTAGACACATTTGTTTGGGTAAGGGTTTTTTTCAAAACTCGTATATCAAGATAGTGATAATGTTTGAAATATTTTTGTTGTGTATATTTTATGTTATGGATTTTTTATTCAGCCTCTTTAAAATTGTCCAATTTTTTTTTAAACATTATGCTTTAAGAAAATTTGATGAAAAGTATCATATGAATTGAAAATTGTCAAACTTATATGTCATTGGATAAATGATTCCTTCATGAATCCAACACGATCAACTTTGTGACCTAAGGACAAATTTTTCCTAAGTCCCCTAGGGTACAAAATGTTGTTGCAGAAAATTTTGTAAAAGTGGTGTTGAAATTGTGGATTTTGGGACTTTCGAAGCTCCATCGAGCACTTAAAACACTTGATCAAGCACTTAAATTTTAAATTCAAATAGCTTGATGCAGGGTTTTGTAAACCCTCTTTTGAGCCATTTATGTCATTAACCAAGGGCTTGATCAACCTTCTATCAGAAAATTAGGAATCCCATAATTTAGATTTTAGTATCGTTAAAGATCTAAATTTTAATCTATCAATAATTTAACCAAGTTGATATAATATTATTTTACTAAAAATGAAAATTCAACTAGATTTAGGTTATGAACAACATTATAATTTTTTTATGTTATTGCACTTATATGCACATTATACAACTTGGTATTGGGGAAATGTGTAAATATGTATATCCGTGCTCAAAATATACCTTAAATGGATCATGAATTTACTTTTAAAAAAAATTACATTTAATTTCTAAATTTATTATAATTTTTGTTATCATGTCATGTAGAACCTTATTAATTTTAGTTTAATATTAAAAAATTATTTATTTTATTCTTATTTTATATTATGAAATGTTATATTAAAATTATTTTTTAATATTTAATATTTTAATGTTAATATTATTAAATTTATATTTGGATTAATATAATATAATTTTTGTTGTATTATAATTTATACTTGCACAACCACTTTAATAAATGTGTTTGATGACAAAGTATTATTAACAAAAAAAAATTCATACAAGATAACTCAATGTGTTAATTTTATTTACCTTTTTTTTAATAAATCTATAATAATAAAACATAATACTTTTTAAATCCTGAAGTAATCATAACCTAAATCTATCTAAAGAAATAAAACCTAAAGTGCGTCAACTGGAAGACATGAAGCACTCTATGAATCTTTGATGGACGTAGCTAGAACATTAATATTTTGAAAAAATTTAGATAAAATTTCCATGAAAAAATATCATTTTTCCTCTAGGTAAATGTACAACACACTTTTGAAATCTTTATTTTAGATATCTATTATATAAAAAAAAAATCAATTTTTTGGATGACATTAATTTTTTTATTTAAACATAATATTTTAATGACTAAAACATTTTAAAAATTTTGAAACGTATTTTTATTAAATAATTTAATCCTTTAAATAAAACTTACATCATCTATTTAATTTAAACAAAAAACACACATGTTCTTAGTTTTATTTAAACAAAAAAACACATGTTCTTAATATTTAATTTTAAAATTTAGTACTAACATATTTAATTAAATTTCAAATAATCACTTCTTTATGTATCAAAATTTCAATTTCAAATAATCAATTCTTTATCAAATACAAAAAATATAGATATATAATAATGAGCCGGTGCTAAGAGTGTCGACTCATTCCAGCAAGAGGTGGAGATGGGTTAAAACCATGTGCTAAAATTTTCGAATTTCTCCAATGATTTGTTAGTGGTGTTTTTTTTTAAATATGTAGTAAAACAGTGGTATGGATTGCTTCTACGGTTTTTCTACTTACTAGTAACTAAAGCAAAACATTTGATTCCAATGTGATAAGTGGTGATATAAATGATATTTAAATTAAATATGTTATTTTTTCATTTGATATGATGTGTCAGATGTTGTATTTGACAAAGAATATTCTCTTGAAACCAAGTCTTCTCCACTCATTTATTTGAAAATAAAAATTCTTCAAACCTAATTCCAATATAGATCATACCTACAATGTAATTAATATATTAGGATTTATATTAACTCCAAATATATATGGGAAGAAAGAACAAAGACCTAGAGCGACAGAGTTGGAGACAGAGCGAGTGACAAGGGAGAGATGGAGATAAAGTGAGGGAGATAGAAGAGGAGGATTGAAGAAAGAGAGGAGGAGAGGAGAGAGATAGGGAGAGAAGGGTAAGAGAGAGAGGGGTACTCAAAGATGGAGAGAGGGAGAGAAGGAGAGAGTGGAGGAGAAAGAGAGGGAGCTTGAGAGATGGATTTGGTGGAAAAGATAGGGAAGGAAGAAGATCAAGACATATAGAGAGAGAAAGGTGGAGAGAGAGAGGGAGAGTGATAAGGAATAGATAGAGAGAGTGTGCATGTTTGGGGGTTAGATAGAAATACAAAGAAGGAGAGACTGAGAGAAGGGGGAGAGTAAATGAGAGAGGGAGGGAGATAGTCAACAAAGTTGGAGAACGGAGAGAGAGAGAGAGAGAGAGAGAGAGAGATGATGGGGAAAGGCAGAGCGGGGTGGGAGAGAAAGGGAGAGAAATGAAGGAAAAGAGAGGACTTGAGAGGGAGGGAGAGAGAGAGATGGAGTTGGACGGGGAGTGAAAAAGGTAGGTGGGAGAGAAAGGGGGAGAGATGAAGGAAGAGAGAGAGGACTTGAGAGGGAGGGAGAGAGAGAGAGATGGAGCTAGAGGGGGGAAAGAGAGGGAGGTAAGAAGAAAGGCATATAGAGAGAGAAAGGTGAAGAGAGAGATAGGGAGTGACAATGGAGAAGAAGAGAGAGGGGTAGAGGAGAGTATGAGGCAAGAGATATAGAAGGGGAAAATGAGGGAGAGAAGGGGAATAAAGAGAAGGGGGGGAGGGAAGGAAGGGGGAGAGAGAGTGGGAAAGGGAGGGAGATATAAATAGATATGGAGAAAAAATGTGTATGTTTCTACAGTGATGTAGATAGACGAAGAATGAGAAACAGATGGAGATAGAGATATATATGTGGAAGGGAGAGAGAGGGAAGAAGAGAGAGATAGAGGGAGAGAGGGAGAGATAGATAGATGTGAAGAGAGAAGGCGTGTTTGTTTGGGTGGGTTAGATAGAGATACAACGAAGGAGCTATGGAGGGAGATATCAATATAGATGGGGGGGGAGAGAAACGCTAGAAAATTGCTTGCACTTGATGCATTAATTTCATGTTATGAATCAGCTCTTGTAGATAATCTCAAAAAAAAAAAACTAATAAAACTTATTTGTTCTTTATAAGACATCTTTTAAAATTGAATACAACTTATTTCAATCTTATTTGTGTTTTGTTTTTTAATTAGACCTTGAGATAAGAAATTGGTTGAAATACTTAAAAAAGTTCACCATGAAATGCTATATGGTTGGGTCACAAAAAATTTCATATATAGATTTTTTATTAGAGTATGGATGACTTTAGAATTCAAATAATTTATTTTTAAAATTGGATTGTAATAACATACATGTTGATTGCACTAAAAGACACTTTCTACAAAATAATATAAAGCATGATTATAATTGTTTCCATGTTCAATATTAAATTGATACATGATATATTTTAATTTATTTTAAGTATCAAATTGACTTTCATCATAGTAAGATTGTACTTATATCATATTATAACTAAGCTATTGTAAATGACCTCAAAATAAATAAAATTGAATCAAACTTATTCATTGTTTACTAGACATATTTTAAAATTGATTTTAAAACTTATTTCAATTCTATTTATGTTTTTTAATTAAAGCAACATATATTTTAGTTCATTTTAAGTATAGAAGTGACTTGCATCATAACTTAAGATTGTACTTATTTTCATAGTATACAAAACTAAAAAACAAAATTGTTATATTTTGTAATAAAAGTTATAGTATATAGAAAAAAAATTTAACTATCGAAATAATTTTAATAGATCCATAAACTTCAAAAATTAATGAACATCCATAAACAAGATTAATACAAATTGATAAACTGAAATAATGAATGTATCAATAAACAATCCATATGAAAATATATACAAATTATAGATATTACCTAAACATCCATAAACTAAAATGATAAGCATCCATAAAACGTCCATGTATGAAAATATACAAAGTTTGTATCACATGTGAATGTTTCCTATGAAATATGCCATGAAATTTACAAACTATCCACTATAAGTAGCACCATAACTCCTATGTGGGTTCGGTCATGTAAAGTAAGTGCCCATAAGTTGGTATTGCAATATAACACATTCAAATTCAAACTAATTAGATCATTAGTTGAACAAAATAAGCAATATGGAAATAAGTGATTTTGAACCACATTTTTAATTACATATATGAATCTACTAACCTCACTTGAGTCGAAATGCAAGTTAGATAGGATGGGGATTTGATGAATATGAGTTTGGTGCCTCCCTGCCTATGGCTCAATGATTGGGGAATGCATCGATGGACCCACGTCATCGGTGCCTTTCCACCCAACATCCCACTCATGTGTCCACATTGTTGTCACATCAACAACACTCTGGATATGGATCTGTGTACACAATGGTAAGGAAAAATTATATTTATTCTACAAATTAATTAACATATATGCGTAATTAAAAAAAATAAAATTTTGAAATCTTAGGAATAAAAAATTATGCCTCAATTGTTGGTCCATGTGGTTGTATATAGCGACTCTCCTCCACATGAGTGTTATGAGTTGGAGGTGAAGGTAGGGGAGAATACATGGAAACATGCTCTAGTGGAGGATGGCATGGTTAATCAATTGTGCCCTTGGATGACCTCATAAGCTCATCCATGTGGGTGGAATATGTATATATTTTATCATGAACTTATTAATATAAATGCAATCTAATACGAACTAGAAATTAATATAAATAATTATGCATAATTTTACAATAAGAGTCAAATTTTTCGTATATATATCTACATGTTTTGTGTCACGTGATCCATGAACCTTCCAAGTGTCACGAATGACATCATGATACATACATGGATATGATAAAATCTAGTCAACGGGTAAATTCACGCGAAATGAATCATCATATAAAGGAACTAGTGGGTCACGAAGCAATGGTGGCAGTCTCTTAATCTCTCCATGCAATGCGAAAAGTGTAATTACTAATGACATTTTCATGCTATCTTCAACAGTATCCTTGGTCTCAACACTAAGCTGCAATAGCTCCTCTAGTTTTGTCGATAAAACCATGCTCCAAGATAGTAGTGGAAAGAATCTCAAAGGTTGTGGTACATGCCTAGGGTCCCTATGAGCCTCTTCGCCATCATATGTACATCCCAAGACAACTCCATAATAATGAGATTCAATATCAGTGTAATTAGACCTCATATGTAACACAAACTTGGCATATATATGCTTGGAAAAATAAACAACAACTTGGTCATGGTGGAGGAACGGGCCCCAAGCTCCAATTAATTGATCATAGACAAAATGGGTTGCATAAAATTTATTGAAATATTTCGTTGGAATTGGACCTTTATGTCTAGTGGGGTGATCTAGGGGGATGTCGAACAACTCCCCACGGACATCAATGTTCTTGGCAAACTCTTTCACCACCTTCGAAGTATGTGGGCCTATAATCTCACTTCTCTTAATCATGTATATGCATTGTAGGAGGCGGATCTATGGGCCGGACCTTTGATATGTATCGATCAACCTATTGATGTTATTCAATGTCAAAGACAAACTACGCCTGATAGCTTTACTAACAGGAATGTTATCTAGCTCTTGTTTGCTCCATGTATGCTGGTCCATAACATCGACTAATGTGATATGAGTTGTAGCATCGTCCCACGGAGGGATCGATCTTACACTCTGATCCTTAGCTTCACCCTGTTGAGGGTCTGCAAATCACAAACATAATTTAACATATAGATTTAACAAACTAAAAGCATAATAACATATATATTAAATTCAAACACATCAATTAAAGACAATTTAAAGACATAAACACATAAAATTTAAAAAGGATTTGAAAATGAGAGACATGCACCTGAAATAGGTGAAGAAGGTCCACTAGTGGTAGCATGATCATCAACAAAGACGGAAACAATGCCTCCAACACTCTGACTGGCATTGGAGGAAGAATATATGGGTGGAACGCTCATTATGGGTGGGCTACGTGATATGTCAGAAGCTCGACCATGTATAGCAGATCCCCTCACACTCCGACGACTTGATGTTGGGGTGCTTATATGGGAGGCCTCTGCATATTACATATAATACATATAACCTAATCCAAGAAAAAATTGTTGATTGAACTACTACATATAATACAAAACTATTACATATAGTACATATAAACTAATCCAAGAAAAAAATGTTGAGTTAGAAATAATGTTGACAAAAAAATTTATTTCTAAAGTCAAGCAGAATAATCTAGCCTAAAGCCCTAAACTTTGGAGTCCATTTTTTGATAAGTTGTCAGCCAAAATATCAAGTTCCATGTAAACACAATCGAAATAAGTGATCAAATCTGCGTTCAAACTTTTTCCCGTTTCTAAATAATGCATTTTAAACATAGGGCATAAATATGTAAATATATATGTAAAAAATTGTAATAAACCTATTTATAAAACTAATAAAATTTCATGTCAACCAAATACTTCAATAGACTTTAAGTTCTTATAATGTTTGACTTTGACACATGACATGTACTAGTGAAAGCAAATGAAGACAATGTTTCTTGTACAACATACTACATAATGAGACAATATGGTACATATGAGAAAAGAGTCAAAATGATTTTATTCACTCCAAATGCACTTTTCATGATGGATTTAATGTATCTACTAATAATACATTATTGAAACTTATATATATATATATGAGTGCCTTAAATAGTTACAATATGTTAAATGTTAAATACACGTTATGTTTTAAATGGTAATGTTATGTTAAACGTTAATTATAATATTATGCTATACATAATTTAAAGTTATATATATATATAAAATAATAATTTTTTATTAATAACAATTTTCTCTTTTTGGAATTTTAACTTTAAAGGATATCTTTATTTAGTAATTAATTTGGTTAAAACTTGTTATACTATTTTTATTATTAAAAATATTTAAAAATATTTATTAATTTAAATTAAAAATAAAATAAAAAACTTATTTGATTTTTAATAAATGTTGAAACCCATGAGCAACTATATTCACCAATGTCAATCTCAACCCCTTAATTAATTTATTTATTGGTTTAAATAGTTATTTATTTGTTTCGGAGTTTTTTGGGTATACTTTCTGTGATTTTTGTTTGAAATTTAAAATTAATTTTAAATAACAGATAAAAAATAAAAAATATTTTACTAGATTCCTAACAAAAAAATTTAAAACCTAAAATAACATTTTTACGATTCAAAAGAAGAAGATATCCATAATAAATATGCTACCAAATTGCATGTAATAAAAAAAAATTAAAACCCACTATAATTCTTTTGGTTGTTTCAGAGCATTTTCATGGTGGTTTTGTGGTTTTCTAGGTTGTTTTTGTGGTTTTATAGGGTTGTTTTTGTGGTTTTCTATGTATTTTTGAAGGTATTTTTTGTGGTTTTCATGGTTTTTGTATGGTTAATTTTTTTTTTCAAATTAGTTTATTAATTTTTAAAGAAAAATTAAATAAGAAAACACAACAAGGATATGAAACCTACCTTGGCTTGAGCCTCTAGGAGATTGGAATGCTTGTTGGTGAGGCTAGTTTGGCTGGTGCATGCTCCAATGGCTCGATGAAGCCCACTTTTTTTCATGTAAATGCACCCTCTCTTGCCAAAAAGTGTAACCCAATTCCATGTTATCACCCAACTATCTCCTAAATCTTGTTCGAAATCGAGTCATTAGTTTATCACTCCAATAGAAAGATGTTGTGGGAGTAAACCCTGAATCAATCAACTCAAAATATTTTTATGAACCTCTTTGGCACATATTTTCAATGATTGTAGGAAGAAATTAGATGGAAAGAGTTGTTCTTGCATCATGATGGGTTATTCAAAAGAATCTAAAGCCTATAATTATTTGATCATGTAAAATAATATATCATTATTAGAAGAAATGTTATATTTATTGAGAATTCTTAGGCCTCAAGTTATTGAGCTCTTCTTGTGGGCTATTACATAATGATTTCTTTGATATTGTTGCTAGTAATGGATAAACTACCCTACTTTTTTGGGATTCTGACTAGTTAGTCAAATTTTCTTCCTATGTCGACTAGTAATTGATCTAAGGATGAGTGGCGGACCCAAAGACGATGGGCGGACCTACCCAAGGTTTTCTGCATGGGTTTTTCACATTGTTTTGGGCATGGTGGTTTTCTACCCATGGTATTTTGTAGAATCGGTCAAAGACCTATGGTTATGTTTTAATCTAGGGTTAATGGATTAGGGTTTATGAATGCTACAACACACACACACACCACCGGCACCACACACACACACACACCACACACAACACACACACCACACACACACCGCCACACACCGACACACACACACACACACATACATATATATATATATTTATATATATATATATATATATATATATATATATATATATATTATATATATTATTATAATATATTGTAACATTGAAAGGACAATAATGAAAAATTAATTTGGTAGTCCCAGTTTTGCGATCGAGGGGAAAATCTCTGTGTATATTTGTTTTATGTTATCGCCATTGTATATTTTCTGTTTTTAAGAATTTGTTTGCAAGTAATTCCTATAAAATGTTAAAACCTACAAAACAATTACCTCTCTTGATTGAACTTCTAAAATCAATGTCGATTTGCCTATTCCTTATTTACCTCAATGGGATGATAAGGGACATGAATCTATTGGACAAGATATTGGTGATATCTCTTCAGGTAGATTGTTTTTAGTTAGAAGCAATGAAAGACGGATGCTTTGAAGGCTCATGTTATTGAGACTTGTGATCTTGTCTCCTATGATGATGTAGAAGGAAGAAATGAATGGATGTATGCCATGTGAAATGTGTTGGATTCACATTTGAAGAACCATAATTCAAATTAATTTCCTTAAACTCAAGTGAAGAATTTTGTAAAATGTTGACGGGTTTACAAAACAAAATTTATCTTTGAAGGTGTAGTCGAGCATCATAAATCTTTTGGTTCTGAAATATTTTTCTCATCAACAAGGAATCAAATACACTGAAACCTTTTCTCCTAGAACAAAAATGAATTTATCTTAGTTGATTATTTCCCTTGGTATTTTCCTCGAATGGCACATCCACCAAATGGATGTTAAAATTGTCTTTATTCATGGAGACATATTTGAATAAATTTGTATGGGGGCAACCCCTAGCTTTGTGAAAAATTCCATTCCTTTTTTTCAACTACAAAAGTACCTTTATGGTTTGAAGCAAGCCCCTAGGTCTTGGTATGAAAGGATCTATCACTTCTTTCTGAATCTTAGATTTGAATGTTTTGCATTTGATTACAATCATTATGTATAACATGTTAATGGTAACACTTTGATTGTTGTTGTATATATTGATTATTTGGTTACTAATAAGAAGAAAAAAATAAATCTTGGATTGAAGAAGCATATTGCTAACACCATTGTAATGATTTATCTTACTCTTCTACACTATGCTTTTGGTCTTCATGTTGTACCTCTATCTGATGATATTTTATTTATCAATTTATATGTGCATTGGATCTAATACACAATTTTAAGATGGATGATTGTAAGCTATGTGACATCCCTCTTTGGTAGGGTATTACATTGTCGATCTCCCAAAGTTAATGTCATATTTTGCTAACAATTAATCAATACTGTTATTTATTTAACTCAGGATCGACCTAAATTTTCCTTGATTATTAGTAAGAATTCTTGATTCATGCAAGGTCGACAAGAAATGAACTAGAATTCCACAAAGAGAATCATTCATTACCTCAAAGGTACATCTCACCTTAGCATCAAGTATTGTCTCATTTAGACTTGTTAGTTAGCTTCATTGACTCTAACTAAGCAGGTGACAACATTGTTCATAATTACACTTTAAGGTATATTTTTTGCTTCATTTTTTTAACACTAATCTCACTATGCAAGGAAAAAAGGAAAAATATTTTTTTAGATATAAAATACTTGTATTATTGTGTGAGTAATGGATGTATAGAGGTTGTATTGATTTTATATCTATTGGGAGAACATGGGTTTCCTATAAATTCCTTTACGTATAGCAGTTATGAAAATTAAAGTGTAATTTAGGTTGTTGACAACCCTATTACACATCATGCGATGAAGCATGTTGAGATTCATGCTCACTCCACAAGACCATTACTTAAAGAGAAGGTTGATCCTCTTTATTATTACAAAATAGATGATAAAATTATTGATATATCCATCAAACCATTATTAGAAGCTAATCTTCTTAACCTTGGAGATCTGTTTCAACTTCAGGAAACTACAATTATGGGAGGCTTCTTAATGGTGTGATTTCACCTCCTAAGTATCTAGATAAATGTACATATGAGGGTGTTTTTGAACTTGTGTCAAGCCATTAGGTTATGTTCGTTCATGACACCTCTGCTAGAGAGAGTTGATCAAGTCAACTTGTAGAGTAGTAAACCATATGGTCAATTGAACAATCAATGGTCAATTCATGTAATTATTGACTATATGGTTGATTATTTGACTTGTGAAATAATAAATTGAGTTGTAAACTAGATGATTTACTAAGTGGTTAACCATATGTTCAATTAGATGTCCAGCTTAACTAGGAAAATTGAATAGCCCACAAGATGTTTTAGGTTTGACAAAATTAGTTACAACCATGGACCGTTAATTAAGCATTGAATCTTCCCCAATTCATGGAAGTTGGTTAGATACAAATATTATAACTAAGGAACCTATGGGTCTATTATATTCAATTATTGAGATGAATTCATTGAACTTTTTTTGTCAATAAAAGAAACTACATTTCATTAGAGACTAATGAAATCACACATATCTAGTTTCCTTGGTTGGCCACTTGGGAAACCCAACCAATGTAAACACCTTGAAATTTTAATAATCCATAATATTTTTTGTAAATAAAAGATATGACATAATA
Organism: Pinus taeda; assembly: GCA_000404065.3. NCBI lineage: Eukaryota > Viridiplantae > Streptophyta > Pinopsida > Pinales > Pinaceae > Pinus > Pinus taeda. The sequence goes on from APFE030319743.1 coordinate 16,349, forward strand.
GTCTCCAAGAATAGGGCCCTCTAAAGAACGCACATCCAGAAAACTATAGAAACTAACAAAAAGTAACAATGAAGGACATAGGAAAAATTCAACAACCTGTTTTTTGGATATTTCGACTCCTCAACAACAATGGGCTCTTCATTGCTTCCCAGTAAGAAGCTCAGATCTTGAGGGAGGCCAAAATGACATTCAATTTGTTGTAGATTTTGGTCCAAACCTCAACATAGACTAGCATGTTGTCAATGCATATTGGAATACCACCTAATTTTGGGTTCATAGTTGAGGCTTATAAATGTGAGGATTGGATGAGATATAGAGGTAGTGGAGTGAATACGAGGGACTGAGACTTAGATAAGAGGTGAGCATCTAATTTAGAAATAAGTGATAGGGTCAAATGAGGTGTGCTTCTTAGAAATGAAGAAAAATATAGGAGAGGTTAACCAATGTTGCCCCAATGCCTAAGAGTCACTATTAAAGGAAAACAATGAATTAATAATAGAAGGGAAGTGGGGCCAAGCAAGGTGAGGAGAGAAAACGAGGTTGAAAGAATTGGTGAAGAGAACTGATGGAAGGCTAGAAGATAATTCAATCTTGGAACAGGAATGGAAGTTATAGAAAGTAGCAGATAGTCCAAAGAGGAGAAGATATCCTAATAGAAAAATTCATAATGTAGAGAATGACCAGACTAGACATCGAATTTATAGCCATGCTTGTTACCAACCTATAACAAAACCCAAAATCAACCTCCTACAACGATAATAAGTGATAATGGGGTACAATAACAAAGCACAACATGGGAAAATGAACCTGAAGCATGCCGAGTCTAACTGATAACCTAACTAGGTATTCTCCACTGCTCAAAATGACGAATTGACATTGAAAGTCAAGCTAGGAACGAATTGCAGGGTGGCATCATTAACCTATGGGTTTTGTCTCCAGACATTGGTATAAATGCCTCTATTTTCACTATAACCTTATGTCAGTGCATTATATTGATCCTTATACCATCTCCCAAGTACATTGACCTCCAACGTTGTGTATAATTAAAAGCTTAGGGGAGGGTTAGCCATGTGTCCCCTTTTACTCTTAGTGTAATAGTGGCCATACACTCCCCTACCTATCCTTCATCATCAACCCTCTTACCCTTGTAAAAAGCTTCAACATCATAACACCTACCCTTGAGCTTGCAATTATCATAATAAAGTTACCTATATATATTAAAAAAATATAAAA
>APFE030319743.1:17616-43938 GCA_000404065.3 Pinus taeda
ATTTAAATGTTAAATAGCTAATATATTAAATTTTAAATATATTATTATGCTAAACCTATTAATCAAGTTAGTTTTGAAATATTATATAACTTGTAACTTTTTTAATTTTAAATAACGTAAACTAAAATTAATCAATTCTTTAACATGAAACTATGTTTTTGTTTTTATTTATCATTCTATTCAATTTTAATTATATTTTGGAAAGTCATTTGTTTACAGTGATAGACAAAGATAAATTTCAAATTTGTTACGGTTAAAGAATGTATGTTTTTGTTTTTATTTATCATTCTATTCAATTTTAATTATATTTTGGAAAGTCATTTGTTTACAGTGATAGACAAAGATAAATTTCAAATTTGTTACGGTTAAAGAATGTTCTTAGAGTAATAAAGCTTGAAAGTGCACGCAAGTGCATGGTACAACTGCGGGACTGACGGCTTACACGCTCCCCGCCCAAGTTCGACCTCTATCTACGACGCTGCTATGCAGCGAATTTGTTATATATGATGATTGATTCGATTGATGTGATTGTATATATGTGTAACATATTTCTTAGTCTAATATAAGATTCTTCAAGAGCTTCTTAAACCACCCCGTTTAAAAAAAAAAAAAAGTTTGAAAGTCAAATTTCAGTTACCAATGAAGGACCATTCTAAAACGTTTGGAAAGTAACAAATGTTTCGTGAGAATCATAATAATCGTCCCACAGGTTTAGTGAAGTCAAATTTGCACCACATAGTACGCTACAGTATAACGAGAAAACAAGTTATCTCCTATCACGACCTGGATTCCACGCATGACACTAGAGGAGACCCATGTTATCGAAGGGAGAAATGGAGCAAAAAGTATGGAGCGGCTGCCTTATGAGTCGAATATTTTAAAAATTAAAGAAAAAGTATTCTGCGGTAGCGAAGCTATATATAAAATATTAAATTAATATGTGCATGTGCCGAAAAGAACTATTAAAAAAATAAATCGCAGGAAAGGAAAATTGACTTTAAAAATTAAGAGAATGGTTAGCATAAATGAAATCACAATTATGGTTGTTTTAGACCATGAAATCAAATTTGTTAAATTAGAATAGAAAATAATAAAAATACAAGAATTAAAATGTTATAATTAAATTAATTTTAAAATGGTAATAAAATGTATTATTAAATTTGTAAATTAATATTATTTATATTGTAATATAGAAATAATTATTAATAGTTTATATTTGGTTTTTTTTTATAGTTAGTGGATATGGTTTTATGAAAATTTTATTATTAGATTTGAGTATAGAGGTCTTATTATAATTTCTATTATATTTTAGTTTGTGAATTTCAGAAATTTTATATTTATTCTTATTACAAACATCTTACTATTTTGAATAGCATTCATTCATTAATAGTGTATAATCTATCATATATGGTTAAGCTTGCACAAAAACCTAAGTGACCTTTTCCTCTTAAAGATATAATGTAAAAATAAAAATATATCTCTCACATATCGTTAATAAATTTTTAATTTACATGTGTAATTTTAAATAATATATTTTTTATTAGATTATATTAATCATTAGTCATTTTTATAAATACGAATATAAATGATTATACTCATTCGCTATAATTTTATCACTTTCCCAAAACAAATTGTATCATAAATGCCCATCGTACACCTTGATGTGATCTATGTACTTTTGGTTAATTAATAGAGGTAATGGGCACATTAATAAGAGGCAAGGGGAAATAAATTAAATTATATTTAAAAAAACATATATTTCAATGTGTAATATTATACTACAAAATTTTTTGAATTCTTTTTGGTCAAACCCAAACTAAAATCGGTTTGACCAAAAACCCATTGCAATATCCAATGTATTGCTGCATGGATAATAAGATAATTCAAAATCCAAAAAAACTCAACATGGATAAAGATTTAATTTAATTTAATTTAAAATGTTTTAAATTTTTTGTGGAGTCTAATTAATATATGAAATGTTTTTTTTGCCATTAGATAATACAAATTCAAATCAAGATTCATTTTTTTTTGTTATTTAACATCGTAAAAAGTTTATGCCATATTTTGAACTTCCCTAATTAAACAATTAAATTTACCATTTTTAAAAATATTTACAAGATTTTGGATATAATTGATTAGAAAAGTGTTAAGAAAATGTCCATCTTTTAAATAGACTACATATTTTTTATGCATTTTACTCAAAATTTTATCTTAAATAGTTGGAATGATAAATTTAAGTGAAAAATCCCTGTTGCAAATTAAAAACTCAAAATAATATTTCTTTGACAAATTTTTAGCTGAATTCAACAAAAATGACTAAAATAAAAAAAAAAAAATTGAATACTATAAACAAAATACCCTAAAAGTTTTTAATAACTTTAAATTCAAATTACTTTTTAAATCACCCTAAAATGTATTTTCCCTTTCAAAATTAACTCTCATTATTAACCACTTTTAATATATTAAATATTTGCTTTATTTATCTTCAAATCATTCTCTCATTTATTAATATATACTCTTTAATATTACTCATTATATTAAAGAGTAATTGAGTAATTTAACAAAGGCTACTCAGAAAAATATTGGAAATTCCAACAAAATTTTGATAAAATTTGATTGAAATTTTTAGAAATATAAGTTAAAGCTGTGGAGCTTTAATATTTGGGTTTCTCAAGGGTTTTTAATGATATTAAATCTATTTCTACCATCACGAAAGGCTGTACTCTGACCCCATTTCAAAATTTGCTTAAAAAATATCAAAATTCCAACAAGATTATGATAAAAATCTGGCAGATTGTTTTGTAAATGGATGTTGCAGGTGTCAAATGTCAAGATATTGGGTGTTCCCTAGTTTTTGACGATGCTGAATCCATTTCCATCATCAGAAACATCTTTCAAACATTTATTCTGCCAGCTTTTTTGAAAACAAAATTGGCAGTTTTTTTTGTAAATCTAAGTTACAAGTGTCAAATGTCAAGATTTTGAGGGTTCCCCAATTTTTGATGGTATTCAATCTATTTCCATCATCAAAAACATGTTCCAAATATTATTTTGCCAATTTTTTTGAAAATAATCCATACAAATGTGCCACACTGTGGGTGCAAATGGGCCACCTTGATAGAAGTATCAGAAAAGTGATTCAAAACTTCTAGGAATCAATTTTATTTTTTTATTTTTCCTGCCTTAATCCGGAAACAAAATTGCCCTTGGGACAAAATTGTTGCCACGGTGGAGAACACCTCGCCTTATATTAGTATATCTAAGTTTGTTTTATAGAAGCCCATCACTTGATATGCATATGAAGCCAGTATAACTTTGGCAGGTAATTTTGTAAAATGGAAACCTAAAAAATTGAAGTGTCATTATCGAAATCTATCTACACTAGCCTCGAGTTGACACCAAATTTCAACCCTGTGTATGTCAGGTTATAGGCGTTGCCTGTCATAAGCGAAAATTTTAACGGAAGAGGGCTATCTTGAAAATCTATTTACACTCTACCATGTGAGCTGATACCAAATTTCAATCCTACTTGGATGTCAACTTGTGGACGTTTCGTGCCATTATTCTTTCATCCATAAAGTTAAAAATAATGTAGTGGTTGTGACTTCATCATGTTTGACTCTCTATTCGCCCCATAAAGCGAAGTGGGTGTGGTTGGCTCGAAGTTTTTGGCTGTGATCAACGCTTTAACCGGAGAGCACAACTACTAATTTCCCAAACCCAAACGTGTGGCAGAAGAAGTCAAGTCAACGAATCAGATTATCTGGAAGGAGTTATCTAATGAGGCGGAGGAAGAGGAATTGTCTGGATGGTCAAAAGTGAATTTGTTGATACAGTTTTTGAATCGGGCTTTTTGATAGTGGAAATGGATTCAGCACCATGAAAAATGCGATACCTAAAATTTTGAAGTTTAACAATTATAACATCGCTAGATTTAAGCACATGCCACGAACCACACAAGAAGCCTTGACCTTCTACACCGCCATTAAAGCGGAGCCAACAATCTCGCCCCCAACACAAGCCCAGTGTGTTTCAAACTCGAGATTTTTGGCTCTCATACCGCTTGTTGGAGTCACGATTTCCGTTACACCAAAACCCGTAGGTGTTAATAAACAGACACATTGCTAGATTTAAGCACATGCCAGGAAACACATGGAGAGCGTTGACCTTTTACACTGCCATTACCGCATGATAGGACTCTTTGTGACTTGATGAATCTTATTTGGCTTCAAGTGGGAGAATGTTAAGTGTGAAGCCAAATTCATGCAAGATTCTAGATTCTTCTACACAACCAATAGTTTCTAGAATCACATGCAAGATTCTGAATTCTTCTACATTGCCAATAGTTTCTAAATCTTTCTACACTGCCATTAGTTTCTAAATCATTCTAGATTTCCATCTCAATCACATACAAGATTCTAGATCATTCTTCTGCTCTATAAATTTGTAATTTCTTTGTAATTTCTCTGGCCAAGGAATACAAGCCAAGGCCCAAGTCTGTTATGTAATGCAAAGTGATTTCTGTTCTCCAGTGATTGTTTTATTTATTACGCTATTTCTGACGGAGTAATCTTGTTGTTTCCCTATTTGTTTGTCTTTGTGAATTATTCTCTGCTATAGCCGTCTAAGTCTCTGAATATGAATCCGCTCTGTGTTACTCAATAACTTTCAGCAATTCCTCCAGCTAATTAGGCGACGACATCTAGAATGATCCGTGAGATTTTGTCCATCTCCTTCGAATCAAGTAAACAAAGGATCATCCCACTACCTATGTCTATGGCTATAAAACCAAACACCTGTCTCACCCCTCCCCCATTATAGAACTGTGAAGTTCTCAGTCTGTTGCTGTGACAGACAACATCAGTTTTGATAGATAATACTCCATCAAGCTAATGTGGCAATTCATCTCCTTGTTATGACAGCGAGCATGTTTATTCTAGGGCCAACTCTTGCCCTTTCTACGTGCCGTGGAGATGTGGAGGATATTGCTACTGAAGATTTCTTCAATGGAATTTTATCTGGGGTTTCTGATACTTGTGAAGCAAAGAATTTCTATACATACAGTGACTTCATTACTGCGGCCAATGCATTCTCTGGCTTCGGCACAACTGGGACTTCCGATGACGAGAAGAGAGAAATTACCGCTTTCTTCGCCAACGTTGCTTACGAGACTGGCAGTGCGTCTCAAATCCATATATACCTTCTGTTTCTATAAATAAATTCTGAATATGATCTTAAAATCTCAAAAATTGATGATTTCATTTCAGAATTTGTAGATATTTACATCGACATTTTGACTTATATAGGGATTCACTGACCGGTTTCTGTTATATCGAGGAGATACAGAAGGGTGACTACTGTGATTCCAACAGTACACAATATCCCCGCGCACCCGTGAAGGAATACTACGGCCGTGGCCCCATACAACTCTCATGGTATGCTTCTTTGTGTATATGTATTTCTGTATATGCTATAATGCTTTTTCACTATTGAAATTGAATTAAATGTTTGGTGACCCACCATTTGCTTGCTGCTTGTTTTACAGGAATTTCAACTATTGTCCAGCTGGAAATTACCTCGGCGTGGATCTGCTGAATGACCCTGAAATTGTGGCTCAGGATGCCCTAATCTCATGGAAGACTGCGCTCTGGTTTTGGAATGTGAACAACGACTGCCACTCCGCTATTACATCTGGCCAAGGATTTCGGGCAACAATTCATGCAATCAACGGAGCAATAGAATGCAACGGTGGAAACACTGACCAAGTAAATGACCGCATAAGTTATTACACCAAATACTGTAGTCAGTTCGGCGTAGATCCAGGAAGCAACCTTAGCTGTTAAGACTCATTGCTGCTCCAGCCTCTTGATCTCCTTAAAGGAGTTCAAATATGACAAATAGTCTGTAGCACTGAAATAAAATGATAAGAGGCTATAAATTAGCATTTGCAACTAATGTTACAAAGGAAATGCTGTTAAGGCATAGAGTGTGGAAGAATATTGAAATGTGAATGGGCATTTATGAAAGCAATTGTCATAACAAAAACATCACTAAGGGTTCCAATTCCAAGACAACAATTTATAGGTTGACAAAAAATAGATTAAGACAGGGTTACATCTCTTGTCAAGTATCGGAAACAAGAGATCACAACAAAACACCCACCTCATTCATGAGTAGTCATTGAACATATAAAGGCTATATGACAAGCATCCCTGCAAGATATCCATATAAAAGCCTAATCCCTGCTATGCTCGCTCTGGATACTGTTGTAATCATTCTTGTGACAAAACATCACTAATCGTGTGCAAATTTCCCTGTTTTGTTCCCTGAGTAATGTCATTCAAATAAGGAAGAACCATTCTTGAGACAAAACACCACTAACTCTCTGCAAAATGTCATGTTTTTCTACCTAAGCAGTGTCATTCAAATAAGGAAGAACCATTCTTTGGACAAAACATCACTAACCCTATGCAAAGTGTCATGCTTTGCTGCCTGAGTAGTCACTCATTCAAACAAGGAAGAACAATTCTTGAGACCAAACATCACTAAGCCTCTACAAAGTGTCCTGTTTCGCTGCCTTACTGTCATTCACATTAGGTTGCATTGGGGCTATCTCTGTCTACTGAGGGGAAATAGAACTAATGAGGAAGATCGGAGCATAGAAGTGAATAATTACGCAGAGCATTGATTCCAGTTGGCCGTGAATCCAACCCCATTCTTATCATGAAATGGTGAAACTCCACTCTGGACAGCTAAAAACAGTCACCAAGGGCTTGCATACTACTTCCTCAATTTATCCTTTGCACTCTGACTTATTTGTAATGCAGCGTAGCATGTGAAGGGTGTGCTAGTTAGCAGAGTAGGGTAAAGTCTAAAAAAGCAATAGATGAGCAAATCCTAAACTCCAAAATGACAGGAACCATGGTTTGTAATTGTAGTCATTCTTTTAACAAAGATTTCCTATAAATTATATATTTGGGATGGGAGAGGTCTCGAATACTTTAAAATCAATCTGCGTTGTTATGTTATAGCTTATAGCCTCTTACGTGCATGCTTTGATTTAAATCAATAGCACGATCACTTTATCTTCAAATTTAGAAGTTTAAGGTCACGTTATCCTCAAATTTCACAAACCATGCCTCACATGAAGAAATGGAACAAGAAAGCATCTATAGTCATGGTCACTGTATGGGGAAATCAATTTTGGAAGAGTGGGAAATAATTGCAGCACAGTCTTTAGTCGTGGCACAGTCTTTAGTTGTGGTCACTGTATGGGGAAACCAATTTTGGAAGAGCGGGAATAATTGCAGCACAATTTTTAGTCGTGGTCACTGTATGGGGAAATCAATTTTGGAACAGTGGGAAATAATTGCAACACAACAGGGCAATCTTTTTTCTTCATAAGAAAAAACGCTGATTTTAGAATAGTGGGAAATAATTGCAGCACAACAGGGCAATCTTTTTTTCCATAAGAAAAAAATGCTATTTTATTATAAACAATAAAACCAATATATGTGCATTGTATTTTCATGCAATTTGCAGAAATTGGTTCAGCATGTAAAAATTTAGGAGAGAGAAAAGCCCCTTCATCAATGGTGTATCCTCTCGCATTTCATCTATGGTTTCATATTAGAAAATCAACACTTTTATAATCCTTGGACATAATAAACCCCATCATTTATGAATGAGCTTATAACAGAACATGTATTTAGCATAAGAAGGAATGCACAAACTAGTTGATATAATTATGCCATTTCATGTAACTAGTTGTCATTGTGCATATCAATAACCATGAGCTTTGAAGATTCAGATAAAAAATGTATCTCATAAAAGCCTCATGTAAAAAATGTTAATGATTGAGAACACGACAAGCTTGGTGTCATTTATAACAAACACGATTACGTGCACTTGAAATAAAACAAAAACGGAGGTTGGGAAATCAATTTTGGAACAATGAGAAATAATTGCAGCACAACAGGGCAATCTTTTTTTTTCATAAGAAAAAAATGTTGATTTTAGAATAGTGGGAAATAATTGCAGCACAACAGGGCAATCTTTTTTTTTCATAAGAAAAAAAATGCTATTTTATTATAAATGATAAAACCAATATATGTGCATTTTATTTTCATGCAATTTCCAAAAATTGGTTTAGCATGTAAAAATTGCTATATATGTCAAAATTATGAAAAAACAATCCTCTTTAAAATATCAGTCATACTTATCTGCTGATATGCCTAAATAGTCTCTAAGATTATCTATCCATATACTTTCATTAACATATAATTATGCTATTTGGAAAAATACCAAAAAACAGAAAGGGAATGTTGGTATGACCAAAAGTGTCACTGAAGGCAGTCCCTAGTCCCATGTAATGTTGTCCACCATGTATCTCAATTTCATAATTCAGTAGGGCTCTCTAATGCTATATTTTGAGAATTTTTCTAGCTCCAAGTTAGCTTAATTATCTATGAGAGATTTAGAATCGAAATTCATAATTCAGTAGGGCTCTCTAATGCTATCTTTTGACAATTTGTCTCTAATGCTATATTTTGACAATTTGTCTGGCTCCAACGCAGCTTAATTATCTATGAGAGATTTAGAATCTCTATAGATATATAGGCAGTTTAGTTAGTTTATTTTCTTTGGCTGTGCAAACCAGAATAATCCCCTAAAACGATTGCTTCAGCTCTTTAGTTTCTTTTGCTATGCAAACTGGAATAATCCCCCAAAATGATTGCTTCAGCTCTTATGTTGGTACCTGTGCCATGCTACTATACCTTGAACCTTAATTTTTCCAATAGTTTTCTTTGGCTTAGGAGCCGTTCCTTCCAAGGCAGCATCTGCAAAATCATTTCTCAACAGTTCTTCCTCTGGTTGCAACAACATTTTTTGTAGTCTATACAAGTTGCAGACATTTCAATTTACACAATTACTTAATAATATGCAGAGTATTACCTTCATTCTAAAAGAATTTGAATTTTCCAAACTACATGACAATTAAAAGAAATCAACAAACACAATTTTGTTAATAACCTACCCAAAGGCATTACGCAGAACAATGCACTCATTATGAAGGAATTCAGGAGCTTCCATGCGACCACTGGCCCATGCCCAGAGACAAAGATGCACACAAGCCTCATAGGCAATGAGGGCTCGCCAGGCTCCCTGCCCATTATACTCAATAATTGCAAGCGCATTATTGTCAAAATGCATAGCAGATGAGAAATAAAATCTATCTGATAAATAATTATTGATCCACATTAACATGAAAAATGAATCTTAAGACATCCTTGGCACAGACCAGCTACAAACATGAAAACTGGGTCATGCCTAGAAAGAAAGGTGCACACATCCCCCATAGACAATAAGGGTTTTCCCACTACACTCAATGAATTGCAAGCACATTTAGGTTAAGATCTAGAGCAGATGAGAAGAACATTCTATCTGGTAATGAATCATTGATCCACATTAACATGAAAAATAAATCTTAAGGCATCCTGATTGTTTATTTTTATATATCAACACGCACAAGACCTTGATAGGAAGAATCAGTCAAACCTGAGGTGAAAAGTGGGTGGCTGGCTTGCTAAAGCTGTTGATTGCCGACAAGAACCTGCTGCCTCTTTAATATTCACAGAAGTAGGCCTGTAAAAGCAAAATCAGAGACTTTTCTTATAACAGTTTGAAGTTTGAACTCATCTATGACTATAAACAAGTGTACTCATTTACCCACTGACTGCATCACCAGCTTCAACATTAAAATTGATGCATACTCTTTGTGTTGAATATCTCCTGCTCCTTCAGATGCTGCTAAAACATTGCAAGACGGGCTTGTAACTTAACTAAACCAGCTACTTTACATGATAGAACAAAACTTAATTGAGAGACATAACTATCTATGCAACTCCTAGGTTGATCAATTTTAGACATATTGCAGGTTGAGACATGGCAGGTTGTTGAGACATATTGCAGGTTGAGACATTCTTTTTGAGATAAATTACATCAAGACTATAAATGTAATTCTATTTTGAGAATTCTTAGCCTCATAAATCTTACATGGTCTCCATGGTTTTCAGTGGCCGTAAAGAAAAATATGATATTTTGTTATTATGAATAGGCCACAGAGGGACAATATATGCAAATGGGAAAAGGAGAAATGCAAGTGCCATGCCCGCAAAATACAGTGTATTGGACATTCAAAGCATACTCTGGATCGATTGATTATCTTGTTATGTAAAGACAAGTGAATTGGTGAAAAGACTGACCAATGTAGGACGATATACCAACGATGGCACAAGCCAGCAGAAGCAATGTAGAGAAGACTAGTATAGCAAAGCAGTAGAGAACTCTGAAATGGCTCAGGAACTGTTGCTGCTACCTTGAATTAAATCTCAGCTGCCTGGTCCTCATGATGATGATCCTTTGGTGCGAGATCAATTCCATCCACCACCACTTGATTGTTATAAATACACAGCTCAACTAATATGAAAAAACAAAAAACCCTGATCCCTAAGCCTGTTGCAAATCTCTCTGAGGGCGAAGATTAATGTGACCCCAAGGGCCCATTACCATCTCTGTTCTCCTCCTTCGCGAGAGTTTTCACATGAAAAATTGAAGTGGGAATTAAATGGGGAGATCCATTGCCACAAAGCAGAGAAAACTATTCAGTAATCAGTGTTACAAAGCATTTGATCATGGTAATTACGTTATGTGGATGAAAAACACATTTGGGAACAGTAAGATGCAATAGGCATTTTGGAAGAAAAATTGTTCTGATAAAGGTCTGGTGGGTTCTGACTAGGGCCAATAGGTCCTGGAAATATAAATGCTAGGTTGTTGAGACATATTGCAGATTCAGACATGGCAGGTTGTTGAGACATATTGCAGGTTGAGACATTCTTTTTGAGATAAAGTACATCAAGACTATAAATGCAATTCTGTTTTGAGAATTCTTAGTCTCATAAATCTTACATGGTCTCCATGATTTTCAGTGGACGTAAAGAAAAATATGAACTGCACAATTTACATTTACGATCCGATTCAAATAACACACAAAACTAAAGATCAAGCTTCGACAATAATGACGACGAGTAGATTAAGCCATTAAATTACAAAAAATTGTCTCCGAATAATAAATATTACTGCTCGATGATGAAAATATTACAACTTTGAAGAGTTAGGGGCATATTGTTATGGAGGATGATCATACTCTTAGGGCATATTTCTGACTAATGATTGATCCACATACATGGTGGACCATTTTTTGTTGAAATTTATGATTAAATGGATTGAAATTGTAGAGCCTAATTGGCATTGATGGACTCAGTAACAAATATCTACTTCACCCTGATTATGCGCTGTGGGTTTCATATACAATTTCATGGAACAAACAAACAATTTGATTAAAACTGTAGATTGTGATTGTATAGCTGGATTCAACACTAAACATATACTGCACCCTAATTTCTGCAAGATCATGAAAATAAACAAATAATTTGGCTGTAATTGTATTTGTAGATTTTGATAGCATAGAAGGATTCAGTAACAAACAACTTACTCCAGCTGAATTATGCCAGTTTTGACATACAATTTTCTCAATCAAAGGAACAAGAATATTTTTAGAAATGAGGGCCAAGGTTGCTATTAAATGCACATTCTACATAATAGATAAGTAGAGCCAATGTCTTTAAATGAGATTTTTTGGAGTTTCCTAGTGAAAAACTTTGTGGCCAAATCTTGATTTGTGTTGTTTAAACTGGTTTTTTAATTGCATATATAGATTCTTCACCCTTAAAAATTTCTGGGGCACTTTATTTGTGAAGAGTTCAACTCGACAACTTGTGATTTCAATGAATCCCTAGTAGATTTTAGACAAATTTAATTAGAAAACTTTTCAAAAAATCACATTTAAAAACTATTAGAATCTAAAAATATCTTGCAATCCTAAAAATAAGAGCAAGTTCAAACCATTTATCTTGCTGTTATCTTCCAGATTCCTGAATATATAAAAATTCCCATGGTTGCCCCTATAAACAACATTTTCTCATCTGAAAAGAAAGCACTACTATCAAAGAGAGGGGAGACTGCAAGGATCACAAACAAACGAAAGGGACTATTAAAAATTGTTGCTTGTTGCAGATTCTATTTCTTTCTTTCTTACAGTTACAGTATCTGTCCTTACCTTTGAGTATATTAGCTGTAAGATAAGAAGTGAAGAGAAGCAGAGGACACCATTAAAGCAGCAGTAGCAAAGGAGGTTTTGACTGGGGCGATCTGGGAACACGTCCACATTACTCTAAACTCTTGATCTCTCCATTAGTCCTTTGAATGTGTTGCAAGGTCACCCTTGTCGAGCATGCTGTGTCTCATTTATTCATGTGAGCGCATTATGTAGGGGAAACCTTTTTTGAAATTAAGAGTCAATGGATGTCTGTAATTTATAACTTATTGAAATGAGATTGATAGAGAAGGAGAAAGGAACCGAAATCTGGTAGTACAAGCAGTACACGTGAAGTGCAGAGATGGCCCTGAGATTTATGTTGAGTTAGGTCGAAATTAGATGGTTTCACACACTGTCGGTGGAAGCAATGAAATGGCTTAATATCCTCCATATTTAGGTTGAAAGCACAGCGCCACGATGGGAGGTCAGTACGAAATTGCAATGTATGGAATGTACTCCAGTACTATTTTTACCAGAAAAAAAATTGAATAATACACACAATAATACTTTATTATAATAATAGAACGAATTGAAGTATAGTAAGGTTTGAAGGTCTCAAAGCCAGTGTGAATGCTGACGTGTCTATGAGACTCAGTTAATACAGTGACTATTGAGACTATGACATTAGCCAGGGACTTGCACACCAAAACCAGTTTCTGGCCTCATAAATATTTTGTTCACGGATGATATGTTATAAATCATATACATTTCATAACTTGCTTGACCATGGTAAGATACGCACCGTACCTACCTAATGTATAAAAGAAGATTGATAAGCAGGAGGAGGGGTAGGCAGTCCATTGCCAAAGTGATGGTTGCTGTAATTAGTAGAGGAATTGTAAGAACTGTGCTCTAATATGTCTGATTTTGAGTCTAAGTCAGTAAAGAAAAATGCTCAAATGTAACTATGTGCTCCTTCAGCAACCATGATGTCATGGTGAGTTGGGAGCTCCACAGGAAATTTGTGAATTTCCAACCATTACATTAACCCACTTGCAACTTCTCTCAGTAATTCTTTCATCCCATCTCTATTAGATACTTAATAGACATTTTAACATGGGATAATGTCTAAAACATAGGGAGAACATCAAGGTCTAAAATGAAATTTATTGTAAGTACTAAAATGTTTAGATATTTTTTTTTTTCAGATATTCTAATATAATCCCAATGCAGTAGAGTGAGGTACAAATGTTGGAGAATTCCTAAAACAAAAAAATAATTGTGCCATTTTCACTACTTTTGAAGTTGAAAATTCTTTAGAGAAATAGTCCCAACAGCAATGACCACGGAACTACAAATAACCATGACTGTCAAAAAGCAATAAATTAGATGTGACAAGATTATACACACAATAATCCCAAAATAGGGACATCCACTTATGCCACTGCAGTAAGATCACCTAAAATATCACATAGAAAACAACCAAAAACCAAACATGGCCCATGTGGCATGGCAGTGAAACAAAGCCTTTATAAACCAATTGTATAAAATGGTTTTTGGAAATGCTTGAGACCACTCAAAGCAATGATGGGACTGCACAAAGGAAGTTTGTGGAAGGAGGCTATCACATCAACCCAAGAATTTGCGTGAAAAGCAATTATATTCCTCCTCCCTTACAGTGACTATTGAGAAAGTTCCAAGAAAGTTACTATCTGTATTCAAAGGAATAAGAAACTTTACTCTGTTTTTTCTGGGGTTCAAAGAAAACTGAAGAGTTTAGAACCTTCTTTATAGTTTCTCTCACAACAAAGAAATACACACCATACCTACCTAATGTATAAAAGAAGACTGATAAGCTGGACGAGGAGCAGGCAGTCCACTGACAAAGTGTTGGTTGCTGTAATTAGTAGAGGAATTGTAAGAACCGGAACCCATTTAGAACATTAAACATTATATAGTGAAAAGCAAATATTCCTCGTCCCTTACAGGTTTTATGGGGCCTAATAATATAAGAACTTGAAGGAGGTTGAGTGCCTCAGCATGTGTCAATAGAGTGCACAATGGAAAGATTGAAGGGTTTACATGAGTGAGAACAAAATCTGATCTGAAAAGGCCCACTTGCAGTCCGAAATGGGTCAAGCCCTAAAAGAGACCTGAACCTCAGATCAAACTATGGTGGAGGGACGAAAGGCCTATCTGATTTGAACAATGTTTCAAATGAAAGCCAACTTGCACTCTGAAATTGACAAACAAAAACAACTCTGCATTATCCAATACAAATCTGATTTGAACATTGTTTCAAATGCAAGCCAACTTACAGTCCGAAATCGACAAACAAAAACAACAACTCTGCATTAATTTAAAAAAGAAACACACATGTTTACGTTTCTTTGTCGTTTCTAACTTGTATCAACAACTAACTTGTAGGGCTTTGTCCTTATGCACAGTAGAATCACTTTGTCCTTACGCACAGAAGAATCAATCCTCCATAGACCTGTAGACTTGCAACTCAAGAACAACAAACATAAAGCAAAATATAAGATAATAGTAACCCGAATATATGTAAAACTTCATAACTACCACCATAATATGCATAATATGCAGAGGAGGCGATATTCTGAGGGCAAAACGATCTGCACAAAAAATGGCCTATGCGGCCCTCATGCAGCGAAGAAATCGTCCTTTGCGGCCCTCATCTAAACCATTCTCCCTTCTCTGCAGGTCCCCCGCCCTCCTCTGCAGCAACTCCACCCTCCTTTGCATCAAACACGGATATCGGCGTGTAGGACGGGTTCATTGACATGGTTAGGGTAAAGTTTAGTGGGTAATAGAAACCAATTTACTAACTAATAACTAATACGTTAAACTTTTTTAAGGGTTTTTTAATGTTTTATAACATTTGTTATGAAATTAGACGACTGATTTCTGTCCAATCGTCTAACAATAGATCTGACGGCTACAATGAGGACAGAAAGGCATTTGGGGTAGTTTATTTCAAAAGGAAATGCCTTACGACGTAATAAGGAGATAAACTCCATTGTAATAGATGCACTAGCTATTCATCAATAATTATTATAGCCTCTTTATCTCCATTAAAGGAGTTCAAATATGATAAATATTCTGTAGCACTGAAATAAACTGATAAGAGGGTATAAATTATTTTAGTATTACCGGTTACACAAAATAATGCAATTAAATCACATGACAATTTTTGGATAGACTAGGATTTTGTCAAGTTCTTAAAACTTGTGAAGTTCACACAAAGATCGTGTTAACGCTAAGGACAACTATCTATTGCAGCATAATAAATTCTTAAAAACAAAAATTAACAAATTAATGCGAAAATGAGCGTATGCTTCATTATTCAAGGTATATACTAATGTGTCCTCAAGCCATAATTAATGTGAAAAATGAGAGCTATGATGCATTATTTGATGTGTATATTGCAAATTGATGTTTCATCAAGAAAATTTATTTAGGTGCTTATCAAATGGAATGAACAGGAACTTTTGGTTGATCATTAGTAAAAATATGATACTCAATCCAATTAAGCATTTAAGGGCATGAAATATGATATTTTTAAAAGTGTTTTTGGATTTTTCGAATATAGAGATGAGGATATAATTATACTTAATCCAATAGATATGTTGTAAAACTATCCTAAACCATATATTTAGGTCAATTAAATTATTAAAGATGATGGTGGTGGAGGTTAATATTTGGGTTTATGCTAATTTTAGATTTGGGTATTCAACGGGCATGTAGCTAAGTTAATAGTGCAATTTTGTTCCCTACTCATTAAATAATTTGCAAGAGTGGGTGTGGTTAATGTATATTGAGATCTGATTTTTCCTATTAAACCTTAAAAAGGTAAGGAATTACTTTGTTTGATTGGAATATTATTTTCAATTCAAAAAACTTTAAGAAAACCATTACAAAAGAACCATAGTTTTGATGAGTTAAATTAATTAGAAAATTCATATTGTAACAAATATTTTGAAATTGTGATCTAATGTGGATGTACATGGAACATTCTAAGAGAAACTTATTTCCATCTTCAACTCTCTTATTGTTGCAATTATGATGCAAATATGACAAATTCATTGCACTGTTGATATTTGGAGAATTTTGCAACACCCAATTTTACTATGGTTTTTGTGAGAGATTATTCATATTTTAATAGTGCTCATTTTGTTTTTAACCTAATCAAAACACAAATATATTTTCTAACTTCTAGATTAAAATTAATCTTTTTCAAATATCATTATTTTCTTTTATCCTTTAATGCTTTATCACACCATAATTTATCGTCAAATATAGATGTAATAGTATTTTTAATATTATCATTATTTTGCATTACCCATTGATTTATTCAAGACTCAGAATCTTTATTCCACCCTTGTTTGAGTAATAAATGGTTTGGCTCGAGAATGGAACAATATTAGAAAGCCTCTTTGCCTTTAATGCTATTTTTCTTGTTCAATAGGAGAAGATGCATGTGCTTTAACTAAGAGATTATAAGTTAAAGGAACTTTTGGAAGTGCTCTATTTTTTTGTATGATTTTCTAGAGATACTGCAACCCCATATTTCAAAACCCTATAAGAAAGAAAGAGTAACAAAATCCTCAAATAGTTTTTCTTCTTATCCCATAGACAAAGATCCATTGATTTACAGGTGTTTCAAGTCCATTCCAAACTTTCACCCTCATTTATCATTTTCTTAAAGTTTCTATAATTATAGTTAAGCTTGTGATGAAGATCAATTATGAGATGTTTGTATGAAGTTGCTTCCTCCAAGCTATTGTTGTCATACATGAAATTAACATAAGTGGTAACTTTGCATTTAATTATCATAACCTTTATTTTCTTCATTGTTGATAGTTATACCCATACTATAATGTAAACCCTTAAGGAATTTTAGTTTCTTGTTTAGATCATAATGAGTCTTCACCATATGAATAATATCAACATAAAGAATAAGGATGGTGACTATATGAATGACAGTCAAGCTAACACAAACTACTTCTTATAAACATCCCTCTAACTTCCAAACACATATGCCAAAAGGTAGAGAATAAGGACAACATTTTGTATCTTCTATGTTATAATTAATTTCTTGTTAGTAGCCCACAATTTTCCAAGACATGGAAATAAAATTCATGTACAACCTTAACATAACAACTCTCAACTCAAAAGGAATTTTTAGATTATCGAATATGTCCAAATATTTTTGAAAGTCAATGAAAAAATGGGAGATTTGTTTTATCATTGTGACACTCATTTTGAATGATCGTATTTATAACAAGATCGTTCACTATTGAGTGGTATACCCTAAATATGGTCTAGCATTTAGATATCTTTTCATGGTTTTCTATCCATACATTAATCTTCTTTTTCAAATTAATTCCATATAATTTGGATAAAAGAGGCTAATAATAAGGTTCTTATACTTAGAGAGATTTTTGTGTCCCCAATTTTAAATATAGGTGCAATGAAACTCTGGTTTTATAAAAGGTTTAGGGAATCCCTACTTATTTGTTAAATTAAAGAACTTGTCACTATGAGGGATGGGAATAGGTCCTCTAATTTTTATTATTCTATGTTGGTTTCTTTTGATGTCATTAGATTTCCCTTTTGCAAGTCTTTTAACTTCAAATTCTATGTTCCTTCTATTGAAATAAATTTCTTCCATTTTAGAAATGATTTGAATTTTGTGCATAGCATTAGGGGATTCATAATTATTTCTAACGTAGGAATGGTAGACTCTCAAGGGAATTACATTAGATTCTTTATTTTAAGAGCTATAATTTTCATCAATTTTTTTTAGGATCTAGCATAGACATGTGCTAAATCTTCAACTTTCTATTTATATAATATCCTCTATTTTTCATTTAATGAGAGAATTGTATCTATTTATATTATCATATTCTATGTACTCTTTATATTCATCCCCAATAGCTTAGGTGAAAATCTAATACTCTTTATCCTACAAAAATTTGCTTATTCAATTTTCCCTTCTAAACATCACCTAGAGAGAGAACTTGTTAATGAAGGTAGAGAGGGTTACAATAAAATTTTGATAGAGGTCTTCAATATTGTTATTAATTTTTTAGAAATTTCAATTTGTTATTTGAATCCTTTAAAATAGGACTCGTTCTTTTTTTCTCCAAATTTAGGTATTTTTTTTTGTCAAAATTTGTGTTCACATAGATTTTATGCATAACAAAGTTTACAGTTGAGGTTAAACATCTATGATCAACATTGCGCTTATGGATGTTCAATAGGTCAAAATTTACGAGTTTTGTTTTATACAAAGATATCATATATCATATAATCCCATGAATACAAATAATGTATTTGGATTTCAACTACTTCATCAAATCATTGCAAATTATCTGATACTACGACATGTCCATCTTGATTAGCTTGGTAGAAAAAAAAATCTCAACCAAATCTTTTGATTAGCTAAAAAAAAGTCTTCATCTAGCCATAGAAAATTGTGGTTGGAATCACTGTGTAAAATAATAACTTGATTGGTTATTATTTTAGCATTAAATTCTCGTAGAAATAAAACACCACCTTGATTTCTCGGTGTAAGTATCTTGTTCTAAGCCTTTTAATTATAATTTTTATTTAAACTATTTTTATTAAGAAAATGGAGAACTGGTAGGCATAAAATAACAAATTTCTATAAAAAAAATAGATCATTAATATCTACAATCTCCGTCCACAGGTATTAATCAAAAAACGCTTTCTTGTGAAGTCTAAAGTGAGGAAAAATGTTCTTTCTTATGTAACAATTTATGCTTCCAATCCTTCTATGATAACATTTTTTCTCCATATTGACCACAAGACGAATCCTTCTATGCTAGGGACCTTAGAATATTCATGCTCCTAAGTTTTAATAAGAATATAACATCAATTTCACTAAGGATCTAACTTAACATAGGCCCTTTGCGATATGGAAAGTTGCCATACTTACACGAGAGGATCTAGAATATCATAAATTCTAATTTATTATTATCTTTTTTGTCTACATCCATAATAATATATTTTTATTAGCTATTTTTCTTCCTTACTTGCTTCTTTTACCTTTTCATTTTCTTTCCTTAATTAGACTTGATTTTCTATAACAAGGTATTGGTTTATAATTATTCAGGATCTTTTTATTTTACTAAGTATACAATAATTATGGTCATTAGAGATTATCTTGACCTATATTTATGTTCTACCTAGCATGTTTGATTATATGAGCCAAGTAATTTGAATTTATAATTTATTTTGGAGTTCCTTGACTATTACCAGTGTGTTTACATTTACTTATTTATTTATTTATATCGAAATTATAAGGTTCAATTATATTTTCTTATGTTCATGGCTTAATTCTATCAACATATTCATTTTCTCTCTACAGGTTTCATAGACAATTTACCTTTCAAATTATTTAGGGCCAAAGCGTTGTTTAGCTTTTATTTTAGCTCTAAAATGTTGTTCCTGTATTAATATTTTTTATATTAACAACCTCCCTTTCTTCAGTTGATTAATTTTTTATTGACTTTATTTTTCCATTTACTGAATCTAACTTCCATTTTCTATAACTAAGTCTCCAACCAAAATATTCAAATATTTATATATTTCTCAATCTTATTTTATAATGATGTAAACTCATTATTGAGAATTATTTCTAAGTATGTTTGAATTTTATATTTTCTTTCTTCTCTATATTTATTTAGTTATTATACATATTTACATATATTATCAGTGTTACATTGTTATGCCTCCTCTTAAGAGGTTTTGGTAAATGTGTTGAAAAAGAGGAAATAATTTATAAACAAGAGCGAGAGAAAGAACTTGTGCACCTAATTAGATAGAACTCATGGATTATAGTTGTAAAAATATGCCTAAATGAAAATGAATTTTTGAAAACACCATGTAAACTTTACCAAATAATCAACTACTTTATGTTTCACAAAACTCGAAACATTATCTCAGTTGTGCAAATCTTTATTTCCCCTTTTATAACATACCAAATAATTAACTACTTTATATTTCAAAAGACTCGAAACATTGCCTTAGTTGTGCAAATCTTTATTTTCCCCTTTTATAGAATGAATTTCCTTTTCACACACTAGATGTCCAATTTATAGCCATGTTTGTTACCAACCAATAAAAAAATCGAAACCTAACTTCCTGCAGCCATAATAAGTGAAAATGGGGTGCAATAACAAAGTGCAACATGGGAAAATGAATCTAAAGCATGCTAAGTCTAATCAATAACCCCACTATGTATTCTCCATTGCTCATGATGACTAATTGATATTGCAAGACAAGCTAGGAATGAATTGCAAGGTGGCATCATGAACCTACGGCTTTTGTCACCACATGTTGGTATAAATTCCAATGTTTTCTCTATGATCTTATGTCGATGCATTATGTTGATCCTTATACCATCTTCCAAGTACATTAACCTCCAACCTTGTGTATAATTAAGAGCTTGGGGGAGCGTTGGCCATGTCCCCCCATTTATTCTGAGTGGGATAGTGGCCATGCACTCCCTTGTCTGTCCCTTCTCTAACACCTGATATGGATAGAAGTCGATGACCTTTATCATGCATTGTGATGTTTTAATAATAATTCTATGGCTTAACTGTAGTAACAATATGTTTAGACACCACAAATAATCTTGGAGTATATTTTATCTTTCCATTCTCTTCTTTTTTTTACAGATTCTATTATTCTCTAGGTTACACCATTTCCTAAATAATCACCACTACCAACATCAAAACTAAATTTAGAGAACATCTCTAGGTTACACCATTTCCTAAATAATCACCACTACCAACATCAAAACTAAATTTAGAACCTATGTTCTCTGGATTACACACCTTTCCAAATAATCACCACTACCAACATTACAAAACAAAATTTAGAATTCATGTTCCAAGTGCTAATAGATCATCCTTTATAACATGGAGGGAAAAATACTATTCCATTTGGTTAATAGGGAAAATTTTAGGGCTTAGTATTGACAGGTGAGCTAATTTTCCATTCTTTTTCTAGAGAAAAGATTCAACAATTTCCATTTTTTTCTAAAAATCATTCACCTAATATTTATAGTATAAAATTATTTTACCTTAAAAATAACCAGTTTTTTACATAAACTATATAAAATCATTAGAAATTTAAATATTTTTGTAAACATATCACCAACACATTTTATAGTTTGTATATTAAGGATTAGTAAAAGGTTTCCCTATTGGTTGATCTCTCTCATTAGATTTTACCAATAAAACTTATTTAAATTAACTCTAAGTAAAAGATATAACATATTAAGAGAATGAAACATATTTAAATTAACATTAGGTAAACAATACAATATTTTGGTAAATCAATCACCAAAAAAGTTATTATTGTGACAATCATCACCCATGAATCCTTAATCATCAATCTTCTTAACCTCATGAGAAGCTCACCAGCCTTATGAGAGGCTCACCAGCTTGACACCTACCCTTGAGCTAGCCAATTATATCAGAATAAAATTAGCTATATATAAAATTCTTTCAACATTTAAATGTTAAATCACTAGTTTTTAACGAATTATATTAAATTGAAAATATATTACCATATTAAAACTATTAATCAAGTTAGTTTTAAAATATTATATAACTTATCTTTTTTAATTTTAGTTGATTAATTTTGAAATATATAACATAACTTTTTAAATTTTAGATAACGTAAACTAAAATTAATCAATGTTGTTTTGTTTTAATAAGAAACTGTGTTTTTATTTTTATTTATCATTCTATTAAATTTGAATTATTTTTTTATCAATAATTATTAATGTACGAATTCAAGTTATATTCTGTTTTAAAAGTTTTAAATTTTATTAATTCGTTGAAATTTAATTTAAGAAATACTAAAAATATTGAAAAAGTCATCTGTTTATAATGATAGACAACCATTTGTTTAAAGTGCTGGACATAAAACCAATAGACAACCATTTGTTTAAAGTGATGGACATAAAACCAAAAAGTAAGATGACGTTATGTCAATTAATTAATGCAAAAAGCAACCAGCGGGTTATTACATGGGCGAAATAAAGTATAAATTCCACGTTCATAATGAAATTAAAAAAAGGACAGGCAATTAAAAATTGAAAAGGAACCAACATTGGGTAAGATTGGATTTTAATGTAATTTAAAGGTATTTATTAGATAATATAAATCTAATGGTTTTTTTGGGGCTAGAATGGGATAATACAAATTTGGGTCAGATTATTTTTATTATTATTTAATATTCTCGAAAGTTTAAGACATTTTTAACTTCATAAATTCAACAACTTAAATTTAACATCTTTAAAAAGCTGTACTAAATTTTGGATATAATTGATTAGGAAAATAGCTATTTTTTAAGTAGAGTAATCATATATTTAATCAAAATTTTATCCAAAATGGTTAGAATGGTAAATTTGAGTGAAAATTCCCTAAAACACTCAATCCTTGTAAATTAAGCAACTCAAAAATATACTTCTTTTTATAAATTTTATTCAAAATTTAACAAAAATTATTAAAATAACAAAATTAAATTTATAAGCTAAGCACTTCTTTATTTTAATAATTCTAAATTCATTTATAAATTTAAAGAATGCATTTTAAATCACCCTAAAATATTTTTTAATTTCAAAATTAACTCCTATTACTAACCCCTCTTAATATCTTAATATATACTCATTATATTAATCAATGTAGATTTGTTTTATTTATCTTAGAAAGTTAACTCTCACCACTGAACAATCTCATTTTATTAATACATATCTTTTATATTAAAGAGTTATTTAACTAAAGCCATAATTTTGCTTAGAAAATAATGAGACTTCTAAATGGATTTTGACAAAATTTAGTTGATTTTTTTGGAAATCTAGGTTATAGTTGTGGAGCTTGAAGATTTTAGGTGCCTCAAGGGTTTTTGATGATGCTAAATCCAAATTCACCATTAGAAAATGCCTTAGTCTAACTCGACTTCAAATTTTCCCTAAAAGTTATGGAAATTCTAACAAGATTATAATAAAATATGATAGATTTTTTTGTAAATCAAAATTAGAGTGGGCAATTTTCAAATTTTTGAATACCCTAAAGATTTTTTATAATGCTGAATCCATTTCCACCCTAAAAAACATATTTCAAACCCATTTTCTCCCAAACTAAAAAATAAATTAAGAATTCCTACTTTGTAACTTTCTATGAAAATCCACAACCTGAGACGCCGCCTCAGAAAAGTGATTAAAAACTCTAGAAGTAAAAAAATTTGAAAATTTTCTCAATTTTGGGAAAAAAATTGTCCGCTCAGCAAAATTGTTTCCACGGTGGACAACGCCTTATATTAGCATATCTAAATTTGTTTTATAAAAGCCCACCACTTATATGCAGATGAAGCCAGTATCTAATTTTGTAAAATGGTAAGCGAAAAAATTGAAGTGTGATTATGGAAAATTATCTACACAAGCTTCGAGTTGACACCAAATTTCAACCGTCTGTATGTCAGGTTATGGGCGTTGCCTAAACGAAAAAGTTAACAGAAGAGCGCCATCTTGAAAATTTATTTACACTCTACCATGTGAGCTGATACCAAATTTCGACCATATATGTATGTCAACTTGCAGGCAATTCATGTCATGATTCTTTAATTCATAGTCACACATAATCTAGTTTTGGTGACTCCATCATGATTGACTCTGTATTTGCCCCATAAAGCAAAGTGGCGGTGATTAGTGGGAATGGGTTAAATTTGACGACTGTATGCCCCTTTTTGAGTTTTTACACGTTAAATACAATTTGTTTCCAAATCTGCACGCCATCGCTAACTCCCAAATAATATTTGAAAAAGTCATATTGACGAGTATATTGAAAATTAACGAGTTTTAATTAATTAATTTATTTTTTATATTTATATATTATTATATATATACAAAATGGACAAATTGCAATGTAATGTGAAAAAACAGTGTAGGAGGAAGATGCCACACCTGGAGTGGTCGCTAGGATTATTACATCACTCTCCAACACAAAACGACTGAACGACTGTTAGATCGATGCGCACCCGAAACCCACACCGACGTTTCTGTGGAGAACCCAACATACTAATTGCTTTATCGGAGGAATTGACCCTCCCTCTCACCAAGTAAATAGGCTCAGCTTCATTTCGCAGAGATTCTTGTATCCTTCATATACTATTTTTTTAAGGTTTTGGAGGCACTTCAATGAGGATCTGAAGCTGAGATCTCATATGATGGAGAAGGAAGTAAACTCTTATTCGGTTTTTGACATTGGCACAGCAGCAGAATCATTGAAGACTTCTTTTTCAGAGAACGTTCATAACTCCCATGGAATGAAAAAGGGAAGAACGCTTACCACGAAACAAATGAGGGCGTTGGAGAAGAGTTTCTAGTTGGGAAAGATACGGGAAGCCGGGAGGAAAGAGGAGCTGGCAGGGGCTCTGGGACTGCACCCAAAGCAAATCTCCATCTGGTTCCAGAACAGGAGCTGTTACACAGTAATTTGTCACCATTGGTCACCGTCCCTGTTACCCCTGTTTTCGTACATTGGAGGATACATTCTGGGACCTGTGAGCAGTGACATAGCCTAAAAACACTTGCATTATGTCCCCTGAGTATGTACTTCATGTTCCCTGAAGACACCTTCTGCAAATTATCCCTAAACGTGCCCTTTTTCCATTGGTGCAGGTACACACAGTGTCTTATCTGCGCCAATCACTATGATCCTCAAAAAGGGGTGCGCCCATTGGCGCTCTGTCCTAGAACAACACTCGCGCCAACTAAGTTTGGTAATGATTTTTGGCAAACGCGCACCCATATGTTTTTTCCTTTCAGATCATGAAGTCTTTTGAGGGAAAATTCCATCTGATAGAGGTCGAGAGTCATCATCTATCCTTGACATCTATCCTCAGTAGCTTTTTGGAGATAATGTCGGTCCACAATGGGCGTCCTGGTGCATTGAATCTTCCTCCCTTCTCCATTTATAAAAGTCTGTCCTCATGCATTAGACAAGCTAGTTCGGGATTTCTGGATTTCTGGAGTTCTGGAGTAATGCTAGTTGTGATTATGCTTGTGTGGAGTGATAGTAAGAGTCTTGAAGCATAGGGAGGTTATGCTGCCGAAATCCTGAGAGAGAGAAGGTCTATTGCAAGGCATACATAGCTGCTCGCCTAGCCAGAGAATAGGTTCAACATCAAAACCTTGGTTGTATCTTTATCTGTCGATTATTCATTAATAGATGACTACTGTTATAGTTCCATTCTCATTTGTCTTATGATGGTTAATGTGAATTACATCCTTTCTGACTGATGTATAGTTGCTTTTACTAGATTTCACGCTTGTGTTTGTTCTCTCTTTGCATGTGCAGGTGTCCATCCGCGAGGATCGCTAGGATTGTGACCTGCTGAAGCAAGGGAGCCGGAGGGTCAACTCTACTTCGACATTTGCGTTGGATTCTAGGTTGGTCTTCGTAATCCACCTTTTAGTATACAACTAGGAACTTGCATAGCAGCGTGAATTGATTATTGCTAGACCCATTTTAGGCTAGTGGGATCACCTCTGTCCGCAGAGGGGATTTACCTGTTTAACAATTTGGCGACTCCACTGGGGAGAAGCTATTTGGAGTTTGTCTTGCATGTTAGTTTTCTCTTGCTTGCTTGAGTTAATGAGCTTTCTGGGTCAGTTTTAAAATTGTTATTTGTTGTTTGATCCTTCTGAGCATTGTTGGCCCGACCCTGGTTTGTCTCGTTTATTTTTTGGGTCAGCAAATGCGGTTGGCGCGTTTTTTCCTTTGACAGTTGCGCCAGTTGTCGCATGTTGCACAACAGGAACTCGCACCAATTCCTGAATAGCGCAAGTTGCAGATTCAGAGTCACGCCAGCTCTGTGAATTTTTCCAGTTTGTTAGTTGAAAGCTCCTTAAACTCGAATTTTTGTTTCTCTATATCTTTTGCAGCTTCTGGAAGTGTGTTAGACCTTTGTGTGACTGTTTATTACTTTTATCCTTCAGTTGTTTGCTTATTTCTATCGATTTTGTATCCTAGCCCTAGAACACCTAGTGGCTTTGCATGTCGAGCCTTCTGTGGGAAGTTGTGGTTTGATAATCCAGTCAA